>CABHPQ010153721.1:2162-28248 GCA_902168405.1 Peromyscus aztecus
CCTGCCTCTGCCTCCCGAGTGCTGGGATTAAAGGCGTGCACCACCACCGCCCGGCCACCATGTCTTATCTATATCATTCCCTCCTTTCTGAGCAGTGTGTTGTTTCCACTCCTGGGATCCAACTAACAACTCCTTGCATCTCCCTTTGAGTGAACATTCACCCTTTACTCCATGATAAACTACACAACCACCGATTTGTCATAACACATACATCACATAGGCCACACACTTGAGAAAGACAATTCTTCTGTGCTGTGTATTTCATCTGAGTCCCAATAATGGTTATCAGTGAATGAGTGGGCATGTTTGTAGAGTGTAAGATTACCTCACATGGGTTGTACCTTTGAAGAGATTCTAGAGGTTGCTGTCAGCTCAGTCAATATCCCTTACACAGGGCCTCCCTGGGGGTGGTCAGGCTGCTTCTGAGGTGGCTGGTTTTCTGCAAGGAAGCTAGGTGGAAACTGCTCAGCTCTCTCACCTGGCTGCAGAATTCACAGGCAGTGAACTCACTTCTGCTGCATTCTTTTGGCCACACGTGAGTTACTAGCCTGTCCACATTCAAGGGAGGTGAGCTGGACTCCACCTCTTGATGGCAGGCTGATGGTAGCACTACAGAAGACTTCCAAGGGATGGAAGACGTGCTCATGGACATCTGTAAGGTCACATATAGAGAAAAAGAATACCAGAGGGGGGCTTCTAAGCTGCCACTGTGAGTAAATACATGGACTCTTGTGTTGAGAGCCTATGGCTCTTTCAACTATTCCAATCTTTCGGTCCTTGTTTGTTCTGTCTGTTGTATTTTAGATGGATATGTTTTCTGGGTAACTGGTTATTGGAATGTTTTTGTTGTTTCCTATATTTATGTTATAGGGATTGGAAGCACACGTTTCATCTGAGGGGTGTTGTGTGTGCTAGGAGCCAGACTTCAACCCCCGATGCCAGCGGAACACCTGGTCACTAGTTACAATTGCCTAGAAGTGGTCCAACAGAGGCAGATCCCCAATGCCCCGGAGACACCCCGAGTCCTGAGCATTGGCTCTGTTCTTTGCTGCTTAAATGGCCTACAGTAGATCAGCTGACTTGGCATACGTTTTCTGATGAAGCCCCTTGACTTGCGTCTTTAGAAATGGAAGTTGTAAGCCTGACCGAGACCTGTGCTCAGATCCAGATTAACTTTGGATCCTAGGGATTTAAACTTGGAGTGAGGCCCCATCAGCACAGCCTGTGTATTTTAGAGATGAGGAAACTCTGACTGGGATTGTGTAATTGACTTTGTGGTTGCCCAAGACTACATAGCTGGTGATGGCAATATGAAGACAGAGACCAGTTCCGACCTCTATTGCCTGTGCTTTAGGACTCCATCACGAAGGGGTCACTCTGAAAGGAGGTACCAGAAAGCTTAGCATTCCCAACCAGCTTGATAAATCCGTATGCATTTTTCTCTGTGTACTTAAGGTCATGTTTGTATGTTAAACATGCTCTATAACGTGAATGTATGCATTTGGTCTTACTGATCCCATCAGGCCATGCTATATACAGTTCTAGCATGGTAACTGGTATTAGCTCAGTTCTTGACTCTGATGCTGGAAAGTTCCTGGCTGTGGAGTGGAACCAAAGCAGGAACCAGGCAGAAGGCAGAGGGTGGACTCTGTGAGCTCTCACTCATGTCTGCCAGCTGCGTGTCCTTGCCATGTCCCTAACCTCCCTCAAGCACCGGCTTCTGTAAAATGCCAGTGAGCCCTGCTGTGTGTTGAGCACGTTCTCTTTTCCAGTGTTGTCTTGAGTTCTTCATGTGACATGTCTGTCATCCTGAAATTTCCACCAGATTGGGTCCCTTTTACAGATGAGGAGAATGAAGAACCCGCATGGGATGTTTCTGGTCCTTGGCCATGCCTCTGGCAAGCTTTGTGTTCCCACTTCCTGTCCCCATATGCTTTTCACTGTGTTTTCTTTTCGTTTCTTTTTTTTCTTTTTCTTTTCCTTTTTTATTTATTTATTTTTTTTTGAGACAGGGTTTCACTGTGTAGCTCTGACTATCCTGGAGCTCACTCTGTAGACCAGACTGTCCTCGAACTCACAGAGATCCACCTACCTCTGCCTCCCTAGTCCTGGGATTAAGGGCGTGCGCCACCACACCTGGCTTCACTGTGTTTTCTAAAGAGTCTCACTGAGGTCCAGGATAACCAAGGTAAACAAGCTTTCCATGAACAACTCCAACAGTTCTAGATAGCAAAATCTGACCAATGAATGCCATTTAGACGAAGGCAAATTTGGGCTCTGAACTGACAGAAAAGTTTCAGACTATGGATTTGTCTGGAGATGGAAAATGCCCATATTTTAAGGGGATAAGCTCGTGACCATCTACAGGTGATCTCAATGGAAGGAATTTTCTAGGAAGTGTCACCTTCCCCCTAGGCTTCTCCAGGTCACAGCAGTGGAAGGACTCTGGTTAAGGAGTGGTCGGTGTTCATTCTGACATGATTATGCAATCAGAAACAGCACCATCATGCTGCTTGGAGGCAGAATTCCCTTTGTTCTGGGGATAAAATTTCTCTTTTCTATGGAGCAGCAATAATTTGTGAACAGCTCGTCAAGAGCTCTACTTCCAACCTGCACACTTGCCAATAAATGCTGCTACTCTCCTGTCACACATTTATCCTGACTGATACCAAGGATGCTCCCAACCCTTCCCTTCTTCACGTTCTGACACTTCCTCCTGAGGTACTTTTGATGTGAACATTCATTCTCTTACCAATTGTAGAAGGCTTTAGATGACGTGCGTGAGACATGTGTGGGCTTTTAGGATTTTGTTTACCACCCTGGATGTTACTAAGTGATGGGTGCTTGAGCCAATAGCTAATCAACTTGATTAATACTCAACACTGCCACCTTGTTCTGTTCTTTAGGTGGCTGTTCTGTCTGACTCAGAGGTGGGACAGTTGCCCAAAACCTCTGGGCATCAAAATCAGGATAATGACAAACTAAAGCTTAACCTCCCAGATTCATTCAGTCCGGGCACATTCAAATACAGTATAGGAGGATTTTTTTAAAAAACATTTTAATGGATTTTAAAAAAGAATTTTGTATGTATACTCACCTACCGTTCCACTCAGACCATCTCTACATCTCTCTCCCAGCTCCAAGCCTTCTTTTGATAACCCACTGAGTCCAATTAGTGCATCCTGGATGCATATGGTGTAGAGCCAGCCGCTGGAGCGTGAGAAATCTACCAGGGGCTGCGTCTCTAAAGAAAGCTGACTCTCCCTCTCTCAGCAGCCATTAGCTGCCAGTTGCTCATCAGCTGGCAGCGGGGGCTTCATGAATCCCTCCTTCATCCACGCTGCAATGCTGACTGGCTTGACATCTGCCAGTCTTTTGCAGACAACCCCAGAGGCTAGTGAGTTCGTGAGTGCAGTGTTCCTGTCACGCCCAGAAGACACAGTTCAGCAGCAGTCTTCACTGACCTCAGGCTCTTACGATCTTTCCTTCTCCCCTTTCAAGAAGTTCCCTGAGCCGTTTGAGGAGTGGCTTGATATAACCGCCCCATTTGGAAATGAACACCCCATCGTGCACTTTGGTGAGCTATTTCCATAGTAACTGCCACCCACTGTGGAAAGAATCTCCTATGATGGGGGCTGAGAGCTGCCAGTTCGATGCCATGTCTGTGTAGCCAAACAATGACCATAGGGCCTTCCCTAGGGCCAGTGACTTCCCAGCCACCAGTTCTTATTTTTACTTATTTCTTCTCAGTCTGTTAAAATGTATTTATTCTTATATGTATTCTGAAGGATTTAGAAGTTTGATGATACCTGTAATTTTTAAGTGTTGTATTTTTCTGTATATGGAATTTTACTGGAGAGAGAGAGAGACAGAGAGAGAGAGACAGAGAGAGAGAGAGAGAGAGAGAGAGAAACAGTGAGTGTAGGCGAGATATAGACTGAAGTGCCCCACACCATTTTTCATTTCCAGTCTGTACCTTGTGAAAGTTAGACTGAAAGGTGATGTAATCACCTACGTGCTCTTTGGCTGTTTGCAGTGTCCACATACAGAGGTCAGGAAACAAACAGCTGGTCAAGGGCACAAGACCAGTCTCCCAGGCCTGGGTGAGTACCGAGGGAGGATGGTGTCTGCTCAGGGATGGGCCATTTGAGGCTTTTACTTTACTGTATTCTTTCTCTTTTTGCCTCATCTCCACACATGCTCCTCATGTTCACGTCCCCTGCCACGCTTTTCAGACCATCCCCATTTTCTTAAATGGGCATGGGAGGTGTGAAACATGATTATTTGTCTAGAAAAAAAAAAGATAGAGATCAAATCATAACTGAGATGCTTGGAATGAGACACCCTTGAAATTTCCTCCTGGTAACAAGGCCAACTCAGACTCCAGGAGAAAAATCAAGTTGCCTGTGATTTGTGTTTGGAGAAAGTAGGGCATGGGGTGTGTTTGGATGGGAGCCTCAGCAAATGATTTCTTCGCCTCTCGGGGCCTGCCAAGGACTTGCTGTTTCCCACACTACAACAATTTTCGTTCCAGCCTTTTATGAGGTTTTGATTATTGAAAACTGTCACTTCTACGGGCCTGTGGTTTGCTTGTCAGAAGCCACTTCCTGGGGGAAGTCACAGGGAAGCAGCTGTTTTGCTGAAGTCCAGAGAGAGAGAGAAGCCAAGATAACCCCTTGGCTCAGGGTGGCCCGGGGCATGGACAGGGGCTAGCAGAGCTCAAGAAGGGCAGCACTGGAGGATTTCCTTTCCTTCTGGAAACAGTTATCCCCTTGCTTGACCAGATGGACAACCTGGAGAGAACAGTCACCTTCAAATTTTGTTTGGTTTCCTGTCCAAGGAAGACACTGGAGTAGAATTCTTGTATTGGCTACTTTTCTTGTATTGGAACCAAACCAAACCAAACCTAAGAAGCAATTTAAAGCCAATTATTTTTGGCTTCCAGTTCTAGGGGGGGATATAGTCTATCACGATAGAGAAGACTTGGCAGCTAGGATGCTAAGAGGCAAGCTGGTCACATTGCATCTGCAATCAGGAAGCAAAGAGTGACTAGGAAGTGAGGCCAGGCCGTAAAACCTCAAGATCTGCCCCTGTGACCTGCTCCCTCCAGCAAGGACCCACCTCCTAAAGATTCCACAGCCTTCCAAAACAGTGTTGCTAGCTGAAGACTCAGTGTTCAAACACACGAACCTGGGACATTTCCCACCTAAACCACACTTCCCTGACTTCACAGCTTCATGGTTCTACGACACATCAGCTACAGACCATGCACAAGTCAATACGACCTGACTTTTTGGTATCAGAGCAATTTTATTCATGTTATAGACCTCTCTAAAAACCCAAGGAAAGCCTGACTCAGAAACAGTGTGAGCCTTGGGGTGGGGACCGCTTTCATCCCAGCAGAGGCAACTCCTGGGGTGAAAAAAATCCGTTTGCAGAATCCTACCATCAGAAAATGTCTGATCTGGAACAAGTTGATGTCAGAAGGAGGACTGTGGGAACAGCATCCCTCAGGCTACCTTTCAGGGCTCTTTTCCCTGGGTATTTTTAAAAAATAATTTAATAAACTCCAGACAGGTTATTTATCAGGTTTACCTACACATTATAGAAAGCTTAAGCACATAGAAGAAGGTGGTCTAGGAGTCAACCCTCTTCTCATTGATCCAATACTTTCCATGAATCCTTTCAACTTGTGGTCCAAGATGGTGTCTATACTGTAGTCACCAGTGGGTGTGAATGCTGAGGACAAAAGGAAGGATGGTTAGTGGAGGCTTTGTTGGGGATGCTCTTTTTTTCTAACTGATAATGGTACTTGTTTATGGGATACAACATGGTGTGGTACATATATATATATACACACATACACACACACATTGATATTTGTATATATATAATATAATGAACAATTCTATGCAATTAGCATATTGATCACATGGTATAGATCTCATTTGAAAACCTCCTAGTTACTTTGGAACACACAATAAATCCTCGTTGACTATAGTCGTCTGATTGTGCAATTAGAGTAGTAGCATTTAGTCTTCCTGTCTACTTCTAACTTTGTACCTGTTGACCAACTATTTCACATCTTCTCTGTCCCTACCCCATCTCTAGAGACCACTATTCTACCTATAACTTCTCCATGATCAACACTTTCAGATTCCACATACAAGGGAGATTTTATCATAAGTGTCTACGTCGGACTTCTTTTGCTTGACATGATATCCCTTGTAACCTGTGTTGATGCAAATGGAAGAATGTATATTTTAAGAAAATAACCAAACAGTATTCCATTATGTAAATATATGCTAGATAATTCTTTCTTTGTTTGGACATTGAATTGACTCCAAATCTTGCTTATTGTGAATAAACACGAGTGTCTCTTTGACATACTGATTTCATTTCCTTTGGAGAGATGCTTAATAGTGGGGCTGTGAGATTCATAAATATTATTTTAAGGGACCTCCCCAGGAAGACTACACATTTCAGTTACATTGGCCCACCTTTTCTCACCTGGACATTCCTAATTATAGAGGATGATGGGAAGTGTGGTCTTTGTGTGGGATGGCTGTGGACCCAGTGAGAGTCAGAGGTTTTGTTACAGGGGGAAACAGAGTGGATAGTTATTGGGGGAGGAAAAAAGGACTATCTGCCATAGAAAGTAGAGCAGGGAATTTGAAGTCAGCAGTCTTGAGTTTAAACTCTAGTTCTTACTTAGCAGCCAAGCCGATAATCTCTTTGGCTTATTCTGATATGTCTTGTATAAAATGGTGTGGTAGTCACCTCCTAGGGATAAATGAAGGAATGTATGTTCAGTATTTGCCCCAGTCACTGTAGCTATTACATTAGCCCGTACACTTGTGTATTTGGCTTAATTTTCTTATGCAAAGGCATAGCATGAGCCAGCCAGACGTGGTGTAATGTTTACTTCTTTCACACCCCAACTAGAGCATCAGTACATCTGGCTAGGACCAGTAGAGCTGGGGACATGGTACCCAGATGAATGTCAAAAGAGGACAAAGCAACTTGCCTAATCTTTGTACGGTTTTCATACTACCCAACAAGGGCACAGACAGGGTGAGAGGTGAGATTTAAGAAGTATTTATGTTTCAAGAATGTGTGAGTGAGAGGAACATGTGCTGGCAAGAAGAGCTTGGCGGGAAGTGCCAGGCCAGACACATGCCCAGGGGAGAAAGAGCCGCTGTCCTGTCACTAGAAGTAGGCACCAAGGCTGCAGGTCTGAGTGCTTGCACGCTGAGATTCTCTGCTTATGAGAGAGGATTACTGGAATATTCTCAGTGCTTTCCCTGCATTAACAGTGTATACTCATCTGGACTACTTCAAGTTCTTCACAGGGGAAGGGGTGTGCGGTGGTCAGGTTCAGGCTACACCTCAGGTAGGATTTCAGTCATAAATATTCCCTGGTCCTTTCCACGGCTGGACACTGTGAGGCCGAGAGGCTTGTAAACACGACACAGCTTCTGACCTGAAGGTTGTTGCCACCCATGGAGAACCAGGCAAAGAGCAAGCGCAACAACAGAGGACATGGATGTTCCCATAATCACCCCTGCTGCTGTGTAACTCTTTCCTTGAGTCCGTGACTTGCTGAGGCCAGTGGAATGTGGGCCAGTGAGGAGGGGCTGGTTCCAAGCACAGCATTGCTGGCTTCCGCCTGCATTGCTCGGCCATTCCTGAGAATGGGTGTTTACTGCTTTAAGGATGCCGAGAGAAACATGGTGCCGATTGGGACTCCGCCTGTGTCCTGGCATCATCCTCAGCCCTGCCTGGACTTGGCTAGTTAGCCTCTCCATGACATAAAGACTTGTGAGCCAGAGCAAATGATCACTTTCTGTCACCAGCATTGGGGATAATCTGCTAAGCTGCCTTGCTGTAGGAATCGTTAGCTGGTATAACCAACAGTTGTGTGGTATAGTGTGAGAAGGGCCATAGGAAGATTTAGATGAGCAAATGGTGGACCGTTTTTAGGGGAGGAATGCTTCATGAACTTGTATAGAATATTCACTTTTTGGATACTCATTCATTCACGATATTCTTGCCCTCTCCCCCAATACTTCAGACCAGGAAGTTAGCAGTGTGTAGAATCTCCAAGTGCAGGTTAGAATTGTGTAAAAGGAAAGTCACTCTCCAGGGAATTCATTTGTTCCTTGGTGTCTATGGGCCATTGACTTAAGGATCTTCTAGACACTGAAGACCGAGGATTCTCAAGACCCCTATAAAAGATGGTACAGTACCTGTTTATGAGTTATATAATCCTCCTGTATACTTTGAATCATATCTATGTCACTTATGACGTCAAACACAAAGCACATGTTGGATGTGTAGTTGCTATAATGTCTGACTTAGGGAATAACAAGAACTATGTCTTTGTATGTATAGCAGAGATGCTGAGAAAGAATAAGAAAGGCCAAGTTTCCCAACCATGTTTTCTTACTTTAAAAAGTAGTCTTAGCAAATAGGCATTTCAGATACAATACTATTCTGTGAAAGAGAGGGAAGGTGGGAAGAAAAGCCCTGAGTACAGGCCTTTATGAAATGCCATCAGGACTCTATTCTGTCATGTGTCTGTATGGGTACAAGTCTCCAAGCCCCCTAGGTCTACAACTCCCTAACTCAGACAAGCGGACTCACCCCCCAATCTGGTACCTCACGAAAGTCTGTCCTCTCTTCAGATTCCTCCTCCTCCCATACAGAAGGCTGTATTTGGGAATGCAGCAAAGATGTGTAATTTTTTTCAAACACCCTTTTCTGTTGGAATTTAGAAAAAGCAATGCTCTCTATATCGGAATTCCAGTCACACATCTTTAAGCATATCTCTGAGAGGGCACACGGATCTAGCTGCTTGCTGACTGCAGGTTGGAGTCATCTGGGGTGGGTGGGTGGGGGAGAATGATTACTGATTTTGGGAACTCTTTCAGTTGCAATTTCTCAGGGTGTTAGGTACTTTTTGAAAGCTTCCAGGTGATTCTAGGACACAACAATGCTGAGAAACATGAATCTGAGTGGGGACTTCCTGAGAAGACACCTGTGAATCAGAATCTGGGGCACAGTAGTCTCCTCACTTAACGCATGCTAAGCGAGTCAATTATGCACGGCCAGTCTTGGTTAGACGCCTCTGAAGACACAAAGGGCTAAGGGGTGAAGGCTGTCACCTCTACTCGTTGTTTCCATGTCCTTCAGCAGGACCGTCTCAGTAAAAATGCTTGGCCCTGCTTCCAAGTACAATATGCAATTACACTGACATATCAAAGTCAGAGTGATATACTGATATTTTCCCATTCCAGCTTTCAAGTTTTGAGGTGTTCCTTCCTCTTTGACCACCTACCCCCTTTACCCCATCTCTAATGAGACTGAGTCAGGAAACCAGCTAATACTCTACCCCAGGCAAGATAATCAGTCTCCATCTTTGGAAATGACAAATCGAGACAGAGGAATGATCAGCTGCAGGTCTCCCTTTCAGCAATGGATGTGACCTAATGTTAAGACAAGCTTGGCAACTTCTCAGAGAGTTTGACTTTTGTCTTGGAGGTGTGTTACTACCGCACTATGGACCAGCAAACAACACGTGGCCACATAATTAATGTTTAGTGACCCAGAGAAGATGTAGTTCCCTATGTGGGTCCCCTCTGAGACCTGGAGAACTCCACCTTGGAGCTAGGCAGAGAACAGAACATCACATAACCCCGTGTTTCTGAAGGGCTTTAAGGTCAAGCCTGTTCCACTACGATCAGGTTAGGCCTTCTTGAACCTTTATCCGGGCACTCCTGAAAACAGGTCAGCACTGTCCCAAGCTCAGTGGAAAGAGGGACTTCGGCAGCTACCCATCTTATGACACAGGCTGCCCCAGGTTCTTACAGGAAGCTACACAGCTTGAGGCAGACTCTGACCCTTTGTCAGCTCTGGTGGAGGCCTTTAAGGCTTCTAACCATAGAGTAGGTGGAAGGTGTGAGAGGAATAGGAGATTAGAGAAACCTGTGAAGCTCTGGCTTCCCTGACTTGACTGCTACCTCAGGGCAACCCCACATGGTCCCGGAAGATCTACAGCCAGCTCCAATAGGAACAGGGACATCAGGTCAGACCCAGGGTGCTACTGTTAAAGGGAGTCTGCTCTCTCTGGTCGCCCCAGAGAGGGCGAGCTGAGTGGCATCCCACACTAGGCCCGAGCTCAGGTCTGGTCCCCTAAGGGGGAATGTCACCATCTGGACCGAAGAGGCCTCAGAGTCCTTCAGGCTCTACCACCTTCCCCACAGAGTCACTATCACACCAGCAGAGCCTTGACTTGTGTAACCCTTGACGGGCAAACAGGGAAGCAGTTTTACTGTATATAGGGTTTCCTGTTCTATCCTAACTCAACTTCTTGGCCCTCATTCCAATGTCAGCTGCCCGATGATGGGTGTAAGTAAGTGGGCAGCCTAAGGTAAGGACTTTTACTTTCCTTCCGGTTGACACCTGCTTCAATTTCTCTTTAGGGAGAATGAATAGTAGGTTTCTGTAGAGCCGGAAAAGTCTTCATCAGCCAGCTTGCTTTGATGATCTCAGTCCTAAATTCATAGACACTCCTAACGGACAGTCTGCGAAAATACATCTTGGTTCTGGAATTGCCAGTGGGATTTCTTGGACATGGACTCCTTAGACCCCACCCTTGTCCATGAAGATAAAGGGGAGCACCATCTTGGTCCCTGGGACCCAATATTTATCCAAAATTGGAATCTCCTCAGAGCCACAATGGTGCGTGCCTTCTCACAGTGTGATCAGGACCCACAGGAAGCTACCGTGCTTCCTCAGGGTTGGGGACAGCCGCCATCTTTTTTTGGCAGCGCTTTGGCCAAACTACTAAGAAAATTATTCTAAGAAAGGGGACTAGGCTGCAAACTTAGATAAGAGTAGTTGTTAGGATCCAGGGGACAATCCTGTGCTCCCCAGGCATGGCAAACTGTAGGTTTCTAACCTATACCCTCAGGAGAGGCATCAGGACCACACGTCACTAGAACAGTCAAGGAAAGATTTCTATGCCTCTGGTCTTTGAGGGGCCAGGAACAGATAATGTCAGCTGGGAGCTGTTAAAAATCTCAGCCGATAATAATCTTGAGGGTGGAGGGTGGGATGAGAGAGACGAAGAAAGTGCTGATTTCTCAATCTTGCTTTCTATCTTTAATGAGAAACAGGCTCTGCAGGATCACGCTATTTAAACCATTTCCCTCACAGAGGGACTTCAGTTCTGAGCAGTCCTGGGTGTCCAAGGCAAGCATCTCTGTTTGTACAGGCTTCCCTCCTGCCCCTTCAGAGTGATCCGGGGACTCTAGCCTGTGTTCTGCTCTCTTACGCCTACCCGAGCATAATCCCTACCAAGGCCTCACTCAGATGGAGTTGCTTTCTTTCTTTTTACCTTGAACGGAGCAGAAGAACCCACAGCTGAGGAGGCATAGTAGCTTCCTGTGAGTTGTGGCCCTACCTCTGGCAGGGCGAACAGGTAACAGAGAGGGCTGAGTGGATGGGTAATAATGAGAGGCGTTCCTGTGACTGGTTTTCCATCTATGATCTGTTAAATCTGCCCACATGGAACCAGGAAAAGCTCCATGACAAGTAAAACCTGAGGATCTTTTGGCTTCTAGTGATTTGTTGAATTGTTCACAATTTCAGCAAGAGAGTTGGGGTACAGTAGGACAGTGAATCAAATGAAGGGAGTCCTCATCGACACAGAGCTTTTGTGTGTGTGTTCAATGAAGAATTGTTGCAGAAGACCACGGAGCCAGAGAGGAGGGTGTGGAGGGTGGACTGGGGTCAGAAAGTGGTGCAAGGTTCATGCTGAGGGTGAGGCGGGACCTCATGCAGAGAGTGGTGTGTGGGCACACGCCTGGAGGAGGAAAGGGTGCAAACAGTGACCCAGGGCTGGAGCTGCTGAGGTGCATTTCTGGAGAGACAGACACTTGGGACCTGAAATTTCCATTCCAGGTAGGTCTGCGGGAGGTGCCTGGGGTTTTAATGTTAGGCCTATTCAGAAATACAGCCACAGGGAGACAAATACAAATGGTTTGAATTTTCTTATTTGAAAACATCTAGACCAAACGTTCCCATTCTCAGGTGCAGTTTCAAGACCCTCCACCTCCCACCCACTGCCCCAGGACCATCTTCCCATGGAAACTCACACTCCTACCAATGCCTCTTTCTCCTCTTGTAGGCTCCCAGAGTCCCGTGCCCCCGGGAAGTTGGTGCAGACAATGTACATCTTGTGTGTGTTGGTGACTGGGGTCTCTGCTCTCACCACTTCGTCAGTGGTGCACACCGAAGGGGTTTCTGGATCCCCCATTACATCAGAGAAGCACACAGGTAAGAAACAACTCCTTCAACTGGGAAAGGGCTGGACCCAGTGTTTCTGGGGAACATAGTTCTCCAATGGGGTTCTGCTCACAGACAGCAAACTATAAATATTTAGAACATGGCTGATCAATCTGCCCTTATTCAAAGATACGTTTGTTATGGAGTTTGAGACCCCTAGAAAAAGACCACAGACTTAATCCAGGTTGGAATCAGTTAAGTCTATTGAAGCTGTTAGCAGGACAGGAATCTCTGGGTCAAGCTCGAGCCTGCTGCTCCAATGGGGGTGAGGCAAGAGTTTTTAAAGGTGAAAACTACAAGAAGACCTTGAGTATCTGCACAGGCAAGCAGAGAGTGTTCTGCTCCACCAAGATTAGGTCATCAAGGTGACTGCAAAATAGTCCTTGAATGTCTGTATAAGAAGGTTGCAGAAACAAAAAAATAAATAAAATAAATAAAATAAAATAAAAAAAAGCAATCAGTCATATCATAAAAGTCATGGTCATGGGTATGTATTTCTGGGTGGGATTCACTGAGTCAGGGTTACTGGGAATTTATCTTCCAGGGACTGGAGTCAGAGACAAATGGCTAGTGGGTACCAAAGGTGGAGGTCATCACACCTTTGATCACAACCAATCTGTTTTATCTGTATTTATATAGTTCAACTTTTAATATCAACAAATGAAAAAATACGACCATGTATTTAAATCTTTAAAAAAAGATTTAAAATTTTGTTTTTATTTGTGTGTGTGTGTGTGTGTGTGTGTGTGTATGCGCTCTAGAAGGCCAGAACAGAGTGTCAGATCTCCTGTAACTAGAGTTACAGATGGTTGTGAGCCTTCTGATGTAGATGCTGAAGAATGGTACTCTACCCCCCCCCCCCCCCCGTTTTAAAAAAATCATATTGTGAATCTAATTTAGCTGCCTCCTCAGGATGAAAATTGAAATTGATGGTCCCCAGGTTATCATTTGGGGAGTCTAAAGCATAGAAACAGGGAGGTACTGCTCATGGGACCTGGGGTGCAGGTCATTTTGTTGGGAACACACAGAATCTTATGTAGATCAGATTGTGTATCCTTCTGTTGGGACCTCCCTCAGTTTGGGGACTTGCGGTTTGGTGATGTGAGCAGGTTTGGGACCTAAAGCCTATTATCTCTGACCATCAGTGCCTGGAGACAACTGCCGATTTCGTGGCAGGGATTTCAAATCTGAATTCAGGCTGGAAGGCGAGCCCGTGGCTCTGAGGTGCCCCCTGATATGGCCGCATTCAGATGCCTCTGCCAGCTCCCACACCCTCCTGACCTGGCGTAAAATGAACTCCTCTCAGCTGGTCCCAGGAGATGAGCCAAGGTTGTGGGTTAAGGATGCCACCCTCTGGGTTGTGCCAGCAGCGCAGCAGGATTCTGGCACCTACATCTGCACATTCAGGTAAGACACTCTGGGACTGGGGCAGTGGGGCTCCAGACATTGGAGTCCAAGGTTTTCAGCAGCACACGATGTTCTCCTTGGTGTCCCTGCAGAATCCCTGTGCCCAGTGGGATTGATTTATTTATTTTGTCAACTTGACATAAGCTAGCTTCCTGGAGAAAGGAAACTCCATTGAGGAATTGTCTCCACCAGACTGACTTGTAGGCAGTTAATGTGGGACACTTTTTGATTAATGATTTATATAGGAAGACCTAGTCCACTGTCTTAGTCAGAGTTCTATTGATTTGAAGAGACACCATGACTGTGGCAACTTTTATAAAAGAAAGCATTTAATTGGGGCTTACTTATAGCTTCAGAGATTTTAGTCCATTATCATCACCATGGTGGGAAGCACCATGGCATGCAGGCAGACATGGTGCTGGAGAAGTAGCTGAGAGTTCTACATCTGGATCCACAGGCAGCAGGAAGAGACACTGGGACTGGCTTAGGCTTTTGAAACCCCAAAGTCCACCCTCCAGTGACATGCTTCCTCCAACAAGGCTGTATCTACTCCAGTAAGGTCATGTCTCCTAATCTCTCTCAAAATAACACCACTCCCTAACAACCAAGTATTCAAATGCATGAGCCTCTGGGGGGGTCATTCTTTTTCAAACCACCACCCTCACTGTGGGCAATGCCATCCCTGATCTGAAGGTTCTGGGTTGTATAAGAAAGTAGGATGAGAAAGCCATGCAGTGTTCCTCCATGGCCTCTGCTTCAGTTCCTGCCTTGACTTCCCTTTATGATGGATTGTTTAAGCTGTGAGCTGAAATAGACCCTTTCCTCTCAAACTTGCTTTTAGTCATGATGTTTATCAGTGATAGAAAGCAAGCCAGGATATTATGGTAGCTTCCTCCCTCCCTCTCTCCCTCCCTCCCTTTCCCCTGTGGTGTATTTGATCTCTGCTCAAATGTCACCTCTCTGGAGAGAACTCCCCAGTCATGTTAGCTGACACAGCATTTGGTCCCCTCTCCTTACCCTGACGTTATTATTATTATTTTTTGATGAAGTTTTCCCCACCAGACACATCTGTTCTGTGCACAGGTACGTGACATTTGTCCACCATCAGAACATGAGTCCCAGAAAGATGGAGTCCTGCTTTGTGCTCTTCACTGGTGACTCCAATGGTAGAGAAACGAGACACAGATGGGACATCCCAAGGAGAATTTTAAAACAGGATGGAGTCTTAGAAGTAGATGAGTCCAATTGATTATTACATAGATGAGGGAAATCAATATGCATGGGAAGTTCTTCTGGGGCAGGAGGAGGGGATACACCATGAATCTGGACCAATATTCCCTACTTTATGTCCTATTGCTTTTGGAAAAAGTTGTAACATGCATATAACATAGACCTACCATGTCAACTATCTTCAAGTGCACAGCTCAAGCAAGTTAAGTACTTCCATACTGTTGCAAAACCATCATCATCATCCACCACCAGAACCTTCTCTTCTTCCAAAACCGAAGCTTGGTCCTCATTAAACTGCAGCTGTCCATCTGTTTCTCACACCAGCCCCTGACAACCATGATTCTACCCTCCGTCTCTATAGATCTGCCTCTCTAGATGCTCCATGCAAGCATTACAGCCCATGTCTGAATTCCCTCCCTTTTCAAGGCTGATCATTGCTGTTTTATGGTGCAAATATCTACTGTCTGTCTGTCCATTTGTCCTTCCGTGAACACCCAGGTGTGCTCTGCTGTGTGCCTTTCTTCAGTAATGCCATTATGAATAACTACACAAGCTTTTGTTCATGTTTCTGGATCACCTGGCAATTTATATCTGATCTTACTATTTTTTTTTTTTTAGGAACTACCAATGTTTCCCACAGCATCGCATTGACTTCCATCCCCACAGGGATCCTGATGCTCTCCATTCTTGCCAATGCTGGTTGCTTTTTATTTTTTTACAGTGCTGTTCTAACGTGTATGAAATGGTGACTCGTGTCCTTGATTGTAGTTTCCTGGGGTTTCAGCTCTCCATGTCTTTCTTGGCCACTTGTGTATATTTCTTGGAGCAATGGCAACTCAAGCTACTCAAGTCCTTGCCAGTTTTGAGAACGGCACTGTTTACTGCTTGCTGTTGAGTTGGAGGAGTTTGGGATGTCTACTCCTTATTAGCTGTATGACTTGGGGATACTTTATCTCACTCTCTGGCTTGCTTATTCACTCCATCGATAGTGTCCTTTGCATAAATGCATTTATACTTTGGTGAGTTCTAAATTATGTACTTTCCCCCCTATTGTTTGTGTTCTCTGGGGTTAGGGAATCACAGATGAATTCGAAGTGATAAAGCTTTCCCCTGCATTTTCTTCCTACATGATATGTTCTTCGTATGTGTTTAATTCCTATGTTTCAGGCGCCTGGTACATTTCTGAGCTATTTTTTGCATACGATGTGAGCTAAGGGTCTGGCCCTGGTTTTGCATGGGACTCTGCTGCTTTCTCAGCACCGTGTGTTAAAACGATGGCTCTTCCTGCAGTGATTGGTGTTGATGTGTCCTGCTGCTCCTTGAAGGGTGAAGTTGTTGGCCGAATGCTGACGATCTTAATCTTTCCTGGTACAGTTCTTCTGAAAGGATTAGGGCACCCCCTTGGCCTGACTGGAGAATCACCTTCCCTCTCCAGATGGCTACTTCTGTTCTGGGGCCTCTGCTCGCTCCACCCACCTGCTAGCTTTAGAGCCCTTCTAGATTTCATTAACTCATTTATGGAGAGATCGCCCAGGACATTGACACTTAGAAGGAGATCCAGACAAGCTGAAGTTCTTAGCAGGAATGGAGGAAGCTCAGACAACACCAGTCCCAGTCTGAGGTGGGGTGTGTAAGAAACATGCATGTGTTCGTGGCATCGAACATTCTTTCAGATCAAATCCAGCTTGGCACTATGGTCTGTGTACTTCATTCCCCTATAAATAACTTAGAGATGGGTTTAGAGACAGGTTTAGACCTGCCGACTCTTGCTGAGGTAAGCAGGCCAGGGATCTCTTACTCCTTGTGTTGGGGAAATGGGAACATCTAATTTTGCAGCTTCTTTTCTGCTAGGTTTTCATTTGACTCTCCCTGAGGAATACTCCCAGGAAAACTAGGAAGTATAGGAGAAAAAAAAAAAAAAAAAACAAAAAACAACTGAAACTGGAATCAGAAAGACATAAATGGGAATTTTAGCTGCCCCACCCCCCACCCTATATCCTGATACTCAAGTCTCAGTTTTCTTCCCCCTTGAGAGGTTTGGTGGGAGGGTTAAGTACACTAACTGCAGCATCGGAAGGATCTGGTGTACGGAGACTCCTGGTTTTTGACCGATAGGAGCATGGAGCTCCTGCAGGGCTACTGCCTAGAGGTACAAGTGTTAGGGAGGGGTGAACAGAAAGCATGTTGGCCTTGTAGTTAATTTTTATGCTAGATTAAGAGTTAGAGCTAATGCCCTTATTTTTTGCAGGGAAAAGGGGAGCACTGAGATTGAGGTGGGGTGGTGAAGACCCCGGTGTTTAAGTGCTCCTTGCCTGGGGGAATGCTTGCCTTCTCTTCCAACTGTGTAATAACACTGGGCTTCAACCAGAGTGGAAATCTCCAGCCACTGCTAGGACAAACTTCAGCATTTACAGTTCCAGGACACGAGACTGCCCGGCTCTTCTATGTTTGTGCTCTTGCTATTGGGAACTTACATGACCTTTCTCTCTCGCTCAGAGTCGTCAAAACAGTGTTGCCAGGACAAACAGTCCTCAGTCTTAATGTTTTGCCCAAGGGGAAAATAATGGAATGAAAAAAAAAGTGGAAAAATGAAAAAAAAATCTGGAATAAATACCAGATCAATAATGTGAACAAGCTTGGGACTCTCAATATGTCTGGCAAGCTTGGGTTCTGGAGACTTCTCATAGTTTATGGGATTTCCATGAGAATTTGATTTTTGCCTTTTAGTAGCTATAGAGACTTAGAAGGTTACTTAAATTTGAACTTAATTTACTTTAGTTGAAAACGCTATAATAATTATTACTATTACCATATATATGTACATACACATATATATGGTTAATTTAAGGTTACTTAAATGTGTACTTAATTTACTTTAGTTGAAAGCACTGTAATAATCATGACTCCCATAAATATTACTCAACTGATGATTGTTCTGCTAAAACTAGCTACTGCGAGCAATCTCCAGACTTCTCATTTGCCTCTCTTCAATTTGTAATGTGATGATTTATTGGACAGCTTCATACACATATTTACTGAATTGTGGTTGTTTTCATTTCCCATTACTGTCCTTCATCCCCCTCTTTTTTTTCCATTGAAATCCCTTTTCTTCCCCCAAATCCTCTTCCAACTTTGGTATCTTTTTTGTGTGCATGACCCATTATGTTTAATCATGGTTGCTTGCATAAAAGCATGAGTGGGTTGTTACTTACTAGTAGAACACGGGTAATTTATCAGTGGCCACACCATTGAAGAAAACGACAACCGCTTCCCCTGGGACCCATTCATTGCCCACAGTTCTTCTTCAGTGAGGAGTGGGTCTCAGGGGCTCCTCCCCAGTACACTGTGCAATTGTAACCAGCCCGATCTTAGACAGGCGACCCCAGCTGCTATGAGTTCATGAATACAGTGGCTGTGTCGCGTGCAGAAGATGCTGTTTCATGGCATTACCCCAACCTCAGGGTCTTAACATTCCTTCCATCTCTTCTTCTGCAGCGTTCTCCGAGTCTGTGAGTGGGTGCTATGAATGTCCCGTTTAGGGCCAAGCACTCCATAGTCACCCCTTCTTTACACTTGTACCAGCATTGGGTCTCTGTGTTGCCACTCACTGCTCAAGGAGGCTTCTCTGATGCAGGCTGAGAGCAGCATTCATCGTTGGTTATAAACATAAATATTTAGAAGGCAGTTTGACATCATGCCCATTTACAACACAAGAGCAGCAAGTTTCCCCTTAGGGCCTATAACTACTCTAGCCTTACAGAATAGGCTTATGGAACCAAGCGCGCATTTCCTCCTGTGGAGGAAGCCTCAGATCTAACCAGAGAGCCGCTGGTTAGCTCCATAAGAGCCATGCCATTCTTAGATCAGTGGGCGTATCTTGCCAGACAGAAAGCTGCAGCTTATGGGGTCCACAGCCGGTTAGACTGGTGGTGACTTTTCTCCTCCCACAGTTTGCAAAGCACTCTTTGACACTGTGAAGGCTAGCCAGTGGGGAGGGAACTTCTACATAGCAGTTAGGATGGGAAGCTTTTTGTATCCCAAGAACTTAGAGCAATCGGGAGTTAAGCAATAGTCATCAAGACAATGCAGGCAGGGTTGAATGGGGTGGGAGTTGTTCTTACGCGCATTAGTTTTTGTGCTTCTGTCTTGCCGTTCATTGCCTCTTTCCTTTTTTCTTGATAAACAATTAGAAACGCATCGCACTGTGAGGAAATGTCCGTGGAACTCAAGGTTTTTAAGGACACTGATACGTCTCTGCCGCTTGTCTCCTACTTGCAAATCTCAACTGTCTCAGCCACCGGGTTACTAGTGTGCCCTGACCTGAAAGAATTCATCCCCAACAAAACTGGTGGAAGAGTACAGTGGTATAAGGTACGCTTCAAAACATGTCCGCCACTAAAACATGTCTTACGGCCCATAGGACACATACGCAAAACCTGTTTGAAGACAATACATCCATGTAGTCACACATACACTTCCATACTTAGAATTGTAATATTAATTAAAATGGTGGTGATTAGTATTGTCTATTGGTCCTTGTGTGGTTTGGGTAAGGTTCATGTAGACAGACTATGAAATGATTCCAGGGTACAGAGCTGCGAAAGAGCTTTTGACTGTCACTTGCCTAAAAATAAGTAGGAAAAAAGAAAATACCCAACTCTGTTCATTTCTAAAAAAAATTTATATACATGTTAAAGGAGTCTCTATTAATGTCCAAGGCAACTTTTGTGTTGCAGGAGTAAATTCAGTTACAATGTCTCCCTTGTCTTCTTTTTTTTTTTTTTTTTAAGATTTATTTATTATGTATACAGCATGTATGACCAGAAGAGGGCACCAGGTCTCATTACAGATGGTTGTGAGCCACCATGTGGTTGCTGGGAATTGAACTCAGGACCTCTGGAAGAGCAGTCGGTGCTCTTAACCTCTAAGCTATCTCTCCAGCCCCCCGCCCCTTGTCTTCCTAAACAACAAGCGTTGTGTGGATCCTGAGGTCATCAGACATCGTTATGTTGAGCACAGGCCTCACATTATAGCCTAGCGCCATCTGTCTCTGTGTAACTCATCAACTACAGAGAGTTCTCAGTTTTTAGATGCTTGAAAAAAATTAGGATACTTCAGAACACATGACCATTGACTCAGCTCAAATCTCAATGTCCATAAACACATTTGTGTTAGGACACAGCCTTACCGTCAGGTCATGGATTGTCTGTGCACCACTGAACAGTGGTGACAGAGACCAGGCAGACTGATGGCGTTAAAACATGTCCTATCTGTCTCTTATCTGAAAGAACTTGCCAACCTCTGATCTAGATCATAGAGTGATGCTGAGAAGTCTGGTATTCATTTAGTCATTGATAAGAATCGGTCCTTTAATCAATAGGTTAACCAGTTGACTGGCATGATAATGACAAAATGCACATGTGCGCATGGGCACACACACATTTATACACGTCATAGCAATTCAATACTGGAAACTTGAAAATGCTTTTCTGAAAGTAGTTTGTGCACAAGCCTGGTAAGCCGGGGAGGGGGCCCTCGCTAGGTTTAAAAAGAGCACACAGGGGACAAACGCAAAATGTCACCTGCAGAGGATAGACGTGGGTCCGTAAACAGTGTGCCTGGGTTAGGAACCTTACTCCTTTTAGTCTGGTCCACTTGCTCTCTCTCTTGAGTCTGTTTCTGCTGTGAAAAGGGGATTAGCCATTCCTGCCCCTTGCAATTGTTTGGGAAGGTCATGAATGGAGTGATTGCAGGAAGCTCCTGACACAGTACTTACATCTATCCCATGTTTAATAAGTGGGGCTAAGCATGACGGCATTAGCAATAGCTGCTCCCTCCACAATCATGCTGAGCATTTCTGAGTATGTACTATGATGAGCCTGTTCCAACCTCAATAAAGAGCTTAATGCGGTAGGGACTGCTCATCTCTCTCCTTTACAGATGTCGGGAACAGAAGAAACTGACCCAAAGTCTCAGTTTGCAGAACTGTGATATCGTGCCCTGTGTCCATGTTTGTCTATTCACGCTAGGAGCTGTAAAATCCCACCCTTTAATGAAGTGTATTTGAAGACAAGCCACTGGCTGTCTCAGATTTGTCTGTGTCCCACCCAGAGTGCGATTGTGATGTCACTCAAGGTTATGTTTGATTACTAAAAGCTTTGAGCTTTGATCACATTTTCTTTTTCCTTCCCTTCCTTCGTCCCTCCCTTCCTGCCTCCCTCCCTTCCTACCTCCTTCCCTCCCTCCTTCCTACCTCCTTCCCTTCCTCCCTCTCTTCCTCCCTCCCTCCTTTCCTCCCTCCGTTCTTTCTTCCTCAGCCCCTCTGCCTCATTTCTCCTCCTCCTCCTCCTCCTCCTTTCGACAGGGCTTCTCTATGCAGCTCAGTCTGGTTCAGACTCATAATCCTCCTGTCTCAGCTTCCCCAATGCTGAGATTACAGGTACACAATACCATACATAGGTTTGTCATGTTTTAGAAAGCAATGTTCTTGAGGACATGGTATGTTGAGGATTGTTCTCACCCTGTATACTCCCCTGTTTTACTGGAGGCCTTGTTCTTGAGGGTTTTGTTTGCAGAGAACCTATGGGACTCCGTGTCCATATGGGAAGATGGACCCTAGCTCCCCTGTTTATTTACTTAAAAATGTCCTCTCTTGTAGTAAGTCCTAAAATTGAAATGATTTTTAAAGAAATTTCTGCAGCATGCTCCCTTCCCATCCTTGGTCTTCATGTTTTCATGTTAGATCTTAAATATATTTGTACTTAAATAGCCTAAAATAAGTTAATCTTAAAAAAATCAGATTGTAACAGATTCCTTTTCCTGAACTGGGTATGGGGGCACATTCATGTCCTCCCTCCTCCCAGAAAGCTAAGGCAGGAGAATCAGGAGTGTAAGGCCAATGTGGGCTACATGATAAGATCCTGCCTCAAGAAAAAAAAAATCATTTTTCTCAAAATTCAGTTAAAAGAGTGCCTCGGGCTGGGCGGTGGTGGCGCACGCCTTTAATCCCAGCACTCGGGAGGCAGAGGCAGGTGGATCTCTGTGAGTTCGAGGCCAGCCTGGGCTACCAAGTGAGTTCCAGGAAAGGCCCAAAGCTACACAGAGAAACCCTGTCTCGAAAAACCGAAAGAAAAAAAAAAAGTGTGCCTCAAAGACAAAATTGTCAATGTAAACATGTACCAGGGAAATTCTTGGGTTGTAGGCTCTGCACATTGATTGACAGTAATGATATGATCCGAGTGTTTGAGAGTCACATTATTCTGTGATGTAACTTTATTATACATTTCCCCTCAAGGGCTCTGTCCTCTTGGATAAAGGCAGTAAGAAATTTCTAAGAGCAGGGGACCCCACACGGTTACTGATAGCCAACACATCCATGGAAGATGCGGGCTATTACAGATGTGTTGCGACATTTCTCCACAAGGGCAAAGAATACAATGTCACTAGGAATATTGAACTCCGGGTCAAAGGTAAGTACTTAACCACTGAGACACCTGTCATACCCAGAGGCAGCATAATGAGAATAAATTCAGAATCACATAGAAGCCCTCAAGTTTGTCTTTGGCATGAAGGAAAAGAAAAACATGTGTGTCAACTAGTCTAAAGGTTACTAAGACATGTGCAAGATACTTTGAACAGTATCTACCAGGGAGTTCTGAGAGAAGGAGAATAATTCTTGGGCAGGTAAAGGGTTAAAGTGGGTATTTGAAAATGGCAAGCCTTAAACTCACCACTAGAGGAGGCCAAACCAAGGTATCCTTCTGGAAAATGGAAGGTACAAACTGAGCCGGTCAGGACACACTTGCCATGCCCTAGTATATACTTCTAAGGTCCAAAGATTTTACTGCGCTGGTTCTCAGCCTGCGGGTTTGACCCCTTTGGGGGTCACGCATCAGATATCCTGCGTATTAGATATTTACATTAAGATACGTAACAGTAGAAAAATTGCAGTTATGAAAGTAGCAATGAAGTTGTGTTGTGGTTGGGGGCCACCACAGCATGAGGAACTGTATTAAAGGGTCTCTGCTTTAGGAAGGTCGAGAGCCGCTGTTTTGCTGGGGTTTTGGCCAGAGCACTGTGCATGGACATGGCCCGTTCAAAGTGCCCGGTTGTTGTCTGTGGAGTATATGTCTAGTGGCCCTTCATTCAGGTTGAGCACTACCTGACTGAAAGTTGACCGCAGAAACCTGCAGAATCTTGATCTTTTTTCCCCCCCAAAGAATTGGCATGTTTGCACTGGCATAATGAAATATGTTGGAGATAGGCACAAGTTTAAACGTGGCATTGGTTTATGCTTCACATATATTTTTACGCATAACCCAAAGATAGTTTGATGTGATGTTTTATTATTGTATTTCTTCTTGAGACAGGGTCTCAGGCTGTACTTAGAATGGCTATGTGGTCCAGGGGCTATAGCCTGGCTTCTAACTAGAGAACCTACTGTAGCCTTCCCATGTTGAGATTACAGATGAACACCACCAAGATGGCTATCACAGTATTGTAAATCACTCTGTGCATAAAACCTGGAGAATATGCAGTATTTCTTTATACTGAGGAGCAGACACAATTGGAGTCTTTAATTAAAGGCGGACTTCAGAGAGCTTTGGAAACACTGGGGGTTAAATAACTTCTGTGAGGGGAAAATAACTTCTCTCACAGAACCCAGAGATTCATTTGTGTCATAAGGAATATCTTATCCTCCGTGAACCCAAGCCTCTGGGTTATACATTTTTTCCTGTCCTGTGAGAACCCATGCATAACTCCTTGCTTGTTTCAAAGTAGTGCTTGAGAACATTCTTCACGGCTTGTTTGTGTGATACTGCATAGAAACACTAGGGGGCGGCAGACCTGCACTCTGTACTGAGCTGTGAAACTGGGGAGGCTCAGTGGTTCTCAAATGGTGGCCTTGAATCAGAAGCAGCAAGGTCATCTGAATATAGCTCACACACAGAATCTGAGTAGTCCCCACGCAGGAGAATCTAAGGTCCTGTGCAGATCTGCTAAACTGGAGCTTGGGAGTTGAGGTGCTGAACTCTGCATTTCCCAAGCCCTTCCCCCTCAAGGCCTTGCAGGTGCACACTCAAGCTGGGGAACCATCCTTGAGGCTGGTCTTTCTCCCTTGATTGTCCCAGCCTTGTTATAGGTAACAATGTCACTTTCCCAGTGGAGAAGCCGTCTGCCCCTTAAGCTGCACTGCCAACTCAGCAGGTGCTCATTTCAGTGGTAATTTAAGTGCTCTTTAGCAGACGAAATGGGACTCTTGAGACCAGTTGAGGGATGACTTCCAACCCCTCCCTCCCTCCCTCCCCAGCTGTCCTTTCTGCTCCATGTCAGGTGCCCAGTTCCTCAAGCTGGTTCAAATCCCTCAGAGGTCCACTCCAGCCTCCCTGAAGAGTTTATCTCCTTAGTGAATAAGACATCAGTGACCAGTGTGGGATTAGTCTCACACGCGGGCAACTCTCCAACCCCTGTGCTCGCTCTTGAAGAAGTGGATCTTTAGTGTTGATGGGTAGGGCAGACCTTTAGGCAAAAGCCATCCTGTGGATATCATCAGTGTGCATTCAGGAAGCCTGGGAGAGGACTAGCTAATTGTTCATCACAGAGCAGATAAAAAGACATCTGTCAGAGGAATGTGTAACTGTGGCCTCTTCCAGTAATGTCTCTGCCGGGAAAAGTATTGGCTTAAGATGCTCAGTTTTACGGAGAGCCCATTTCCGTTGCCAGACAAAGGCCGATTCTCGAAATGCCTGGCCACATGGGGAAGGATCACTTAATTAGCTAAACAATGGAATTCACATCTCAGCTGGAAACCGAGCCTTCCCTAACGCAATCTTTTCTTTCCCACCTTCTCAGAAACAACCGCGGAGTCCATCCCTGTGATTATTTCTCCCCTAGAGACAATACCAGCATCTCTGGGTAAGGATCTGCATCCCATGTGCCTGTGGCGGTGCCAGAAATGATCAGAGGTTTGGGGGCCTGCGTCTGCTGACCACACCAGGCCTTTGGGTGTAGAGTGTTCGAGGGGAGCCCAGAAGCCACAATACGTAGGGGCTGACATAAGCAATGCAGGGGACCTCTGTCTTTGCCAACTACTTTTAGGATTACATTTGAGAGCAATGATACTTTATGTTGTCAAAATTATACCTACCAAAAGCTAAATGTAATGAGGCAAATGATTTGGTCACAGTTGTTCGCTGTAGGAAAGAGTCCCCAGAGCCGGTATATGTAGTACCATTTAACTTAATTCATGTTCTCAATATTTAGGAGCTGCTCAGAATCCCTGTAAGAATCCATTTGTCAAACAAAGCCAGCAGCAGCTGCGGGGACGGTTTCCTGTTATCAGAGTAGCTGCTATAGCCATTCAATGGTCTGATAAAAAAGGGTTTCCATTTTCACCCTAGCTGCAGGATGTCTTGACCAACACACTGGTTGGATGGTCCATAGGGCGTGGCCAGTGCAGGCACGTGAATGAACTGCACTATAGACCCTTTTTGATGTTCATGGGGGTGGGGAAGGGCTGGCCATTTATTGAGCATCTACTCTGACCAGTGGGCGCTCATGCCATGGCAACACCAACTCTAGAGGAGGGTTTTGTTTCTACTATTTAGCACAAGGAAAAGCCACGGAGGAGTCATGGAGATACAGTGCACTTCAGAAACTCACACTTGGTATCAAATTTGGGTGCAGATTCTGGTCTGCATACCTGGGAAGCCAGCTGACATGTATATACCCTTTTTATGTGCTTTTTTTTTTTTTTTTTTAGTAATATAGGTTTTTTTTATAGTTCTGATATTCATTCATCAAGCCCTGGCTTCAGAGTCCTTTTTGAAACAGAACATTATTATTAATTCTGTTTAGTGTTGGATTTAAATATTAAAGTTTAACCCTGAGGCCCTAGGAATAGGGGGCTCTTGTGCAGAGGTTGGAATTGGTTGTATCCCTTATGCTTTCCTATTGACCAGCTACTTCAAAGTCAGAGTAGTGGAGACAGTGGTTGGTACTGCCTGGCTCCCAGGTTCCTAGATCTCAGGTGCTACCCAGCCAGCTAAGCGAAGCCCAGTCCCAATCTGTTGCTTTGAAGGTGCTGAAGTGAGTCATG
>CABHPQ010153722.1:0-22014 GCA_902168405.1 Peromyscus aztecus
GCCTGGTGCCCCTGGAAGCAAAGCTTTGCAAAGCAGGTACCCCACGGGAACCTCCGATTCAGAATCCTAGGAGACCACTGCAGCTCCTGGGTGGGGTGCAGAGGGCCCCTGTGCCTGCTAGGGATTCCGACGCCCCTGCCCATTTCTGCTTACCGTCTCCAACAATAGAGTTATCACACTCAAAAGCCTTCCCCATTTGGCTTCCATCAGGCTCTTAAAGCCAAGTGCAGCACGCTGCAGCTCGAAAGGACCCAGGAATCAAACTGGAAGATTGTTGTGTGGCATCGGGGAGTCTGTCCCCAGCCTAACGCCTCAGGAGAGGCTTACCCCTCCCACAAGTACTGCAGGCACTAGATGCCAAACCACCCACTTCTCCACTTCCACTTACCCCGGATCCCAGGGCTGAGACCTCTAGAGACCTCACACTCCCACCGCCTCACCGAGCCTGCAAGCTCTGCCTGCCGAACCCACACAGGTGTGTCAAGTGCTGGCCCTTCCGCCCTGGGACAGCTGGAGCGCTGGCTTGCTCGTCTATTGACCATTTATCCAACTTCCAATTGTGTGGTTTGTTGACTCACAGAAGGTTGAGAAATAGTTATACAGGGCTGAACTGTCCACCTCAGCCTCGGGCAGCCCCACTGTAAGTGCTCAAAAGCTATGCCCGACTAGTGATTCCAACAGGATGACAGGGCCAGAATCAACGTCACCCTAGAAAGTTCCATCAGGCAGCTGAGGCCTGGATGCCTCACACCACTCCTAGATCAGAAGAAGCACTTCTTCAGTTCCCCAGACATCACCGCGGGACAGAGGAGTCCCTTGTCTAGACACCACCACAGGACAGAGGAGGGCCCTTGTCTGGACACCACCACAGGACAGAGGAGGGCCCTTGTCTAGACACCACCATGGGACAGAGGGGGGCCCACACACAGAGCTGCCCTAGCTTGGCCAGAAGCTGCCCTGGATGCTCTCTGTGGAAAGAAACAGCAGAACTGTGTTAATTGCTCTGAGCTCCTAGCCCCTCACCTGCATGCTAATGCACCGGCCCTGCAGCAGGCTCTCTGAGCCAGGCCGCGGAAAGGCCCAGGAGGAAGCATCCAGAACACCACAGCCAAATCCTTGGCAAAGCGGCCACACCTGAGAGCGGGTTTGGAGTCCAGCTTCCAGGAGCAGGCGCAGGTGTGACGGAGGCAACTCCAGTGGATGCTCTGGGTTTGCCGAAACAGACCTCTCTAGGCCTCAGCTGGAGCCCGCCTCACAGTAGGTAGGTAATCAGCTGACAGTGGAGCCAGGAACAGCACCCTAAAGCCATGCTGTAAGTTCCTAAGGCAGCCACTGCCCACTAGAGACCCTAAAAAATGGAGTGGGCTGACCCATCACTGGCAAGGACCCTAGTCGTCTTCTCTTCTCCACCTTTATATTTTATTTTGAATTTTGTTTATATGTATAGGTGTTTGGCCTGCGTATATGTGTACCACGTGTGTGCGTGATGACAAGAAAGGGCATCTGATCCCCTAGGAGTGGCGTTACAGACAGTTGTGAGTCACCATGTGGGGGCTGGGAACTGAACCCAGGGTCTCTAGAAAAGCAGCCAGTGCTCTTAAGCACTAAGCCATCTCCAGCTCCAAGGGTGTTTGTTGTTTGTTTGTTTGAGAGGAGTGTGTGTGTGTGTGTGTGTGTGTGTGTGTGTAGCGAGTCTGCACGTGTGAAAGACTCCCTTTGACATCCAGAAGAGGGGTTCAGGTCCCCTGGAGCTGGAGTGACAGGCAGCTGTGAGTCAACCTGACCTAGGTGCTGGGAACCCAACTCAGGTCATCTTTAAGAGCACTATATGCCCTTAACCACTGAGCCATCTCTCCAGCCCTCTGTCCTCCACCCAGAGCATCAGAGAAGCCCATACTACAGTTCGCCCTCACATCACCGACAGGGACCCTGAGTCTGATTTCCACCCACAGCACTGTGCTGTGTGTCCCCCCAAGTCTAAAGCCCTGATAACCCCCGCGTCTCCGCTGGATGCAAAGAAGCTCAGGGATGATGACTAACCTTGGCGACTAAGGTCTTCTCGGGGATGCCGCCCTAAGGAGGGGAAGCTGGGTGGGCAGGGGCCCCCTGTGACAGGCTGTCTCCTGGAGTCTACCCTGTGAGTGATGGTGGGTTGGCTTTCCTTCCCTCTCCGTATTCTGTTAAATATCCTTTCTTAAGAATTCAGCATCCTTGACCTCAACAAATGAACTCCAAGAACCCCGAACCAGGGGAAATGAAGCCATGAACTCCTCAGGAATGTAAATGCTGCGAAAATGACCCTTCCAGAGACCCACAGGGCAGCGGGAAATCTATAACCACACACGGAGACAGGCGTCAGATAAGGCAGCTGGCCGCTTACCCGAGCGTCCCTGCAAAAACGCGCAGGTAATGAGGGCTTCGTCAATAGAGCTGTCGGACAAATTGAATATACACAAATCGCAGGCTGATATGGATCCCTTGGACTAAAGAGAATTAGTTAATGAACTTACCAAATGACAGGCAGGGTTTTTTTTTTTTTTTATGTTATGAAGGAGAAAAGAAGAGAAAATGTGGTCGCTACACTTAAAAACAGAAGGTCCCGTTCACGGAGGCAAGTGCCACTCAGAACCCAGCCCCTCGCCAAAGCCCAGGCGCAGGGGGCCACCTGAACAGCAGAGCTGGGGGCGGGCAGCCAGATTCCCGTCGGGGACTGAGCAAACAGCAGAAAAGGCAGCGGAGGGGCCCTGTCTCGGAGTCTCAGCGTCTCCACACATGAGCAGCAGAGCCCTCAGCCCCAGGCCTTGCGCCCTCTCATCTCCGAGGCTGGCCCAGGGGAGATCCGAGTCACATTCCACACAGAGTGACTGCTCCATCTAAATGAAATTGCTGTCTGGCGATCTCTCTCTCTCTCTCTCTCTCTCTCTCTCTCTCTCTCTCTCTCTCTCCCTCCCCTTCCCCCCTCCCTCACTCCCTCCTTTTCTTCTTTTCCTTCCTTCCATACTTCCAACAATTGTGATTAATTTTTTTTTTTAAAATAAACACTTGGCCGGGCAGTGGTGGCGCACACTTTTAATCCCAGCACTCAGGAGGCAGAAGCAGGTAGATCTCTGAGTTTAAGACCAGCCTGGTCTATGGAGTGAGATCCTGGACAGCCAGGGCTACAGAGAGAAATCCCATCTCGAAAACTCCCATGCAAAAACAAACAAACAAAAAACCCCCACAAACACATGAAAATTGCATACGTATGGTCTCACCTTGTCTGATACCTGTATATACTGTAGAGCACTTAAGTCAGGTGAGCATAGAGATGGCCAACATCTAGCATGGCTTTGTGCTGAGAACACTGTCCTCTTTTAACTTCTTTAAAATATATTGTAGACCACCAGCATACACTGTCTCCTTCCTGGGTGTACCGGAACCCTTTCCCCATCACCCTGTGGTGATGTACTGTGTATTATGTAAAGCTTGCCTGAAGATCAGAGGACATAACAAGCCACTAAATTAACCAAAGAGGCCAGGCAGTGGTGGTACACACCTTTAATCCTAGCACTAGGGAGGCAGAGGTCTGTCTGGATCTCTGTGAGTTCAAAGCCACCTTGGACCACATGAGACTGACTCAGTCTAGGAGAGGAAACAGAGCCAGGCAGTGGTGGCACACACCTTTAATCCCTGTACTGGGAAACACACACGCCTTTAATCCCAGGAAGTGACGGCAGGGCGGAGAAAGGTATATAAGGTGTGTGGAAACAGGAACTAAAGGTTTTTTAGATTAAGGAAGTTCATTCAGCTAGAGGCCTATCGACTGAGGTTTTCAGACTGACGAGTCCTAGAGGTAAGAGGCGGCTTGTTCCTTTGTCTCTCTGATCTTTTAGCATTTACCCCAATTTCTGGTCTGAGTTTCTTATTAAAAGACTGTTTAGAATTCATGTTACATCTTTTACCCCAATGTCTGGCTCAGGGTTTTGGTTTTTTTTTTTATTATAAGACCATTTAAGATTCGAATAACACCATCCCTGGTCCCCAACTCTGCAATTCTCCTGCCTCTGTAACCACTGCTCCGCTATCAGCGTCTGTAAGGTCAACATCCTTAGACTCTGCAGGTGTGAGACCATACAGTGCTACTCTGCATCTGACTTAGTGATCACCGTCTATAGTCACAAAACCCAGGACTTGGCCTTTTCATAGTTGAATACTATTCCACCGGGCATATGTACCACATTTTACTCATCAGTTAATGAACACTTTGGTTGAGTCTTTCTTTTCTTTTCTTTTTTTTGGTGGGGGGGCAGGGGATCTTTCTATGTACCCCTGGCCTTAAATTTGTGGCAGGATAAGTTTATCTCTGTCTCCCAGGTTCTGGGATTACAGGCACACACTATCACATCGAACTCTGTCTTAGCAATTGTGGATAGTATTACAGTAACATAGAAGGGCAGGTGCCTCTTCGGCTGATGAATTCATCTTTGGATAAACCTTGGAGAAACAGCTATGCTCTCCATGATGGCCGAACACACATCTCCATTCCCACTAACAAAAGATTCCCTTTCCTTCATCCTCAGCAGCACCTTCTGACCGGAGCCAGGCAGTATCTCATCGTGGCTTTTTGTTTTGTGGGTTTTATTGTTTTTGTGATTATTTTAATATTTGTAACTGTGTGCACTCATTCCTGTGTGTGAATATGGATGTGCATGCGTGACATGGTGTGCCTATGAAGGGTTCAACTTCATGCACTGCCTACAAGAGTGTCTGTTATTTTCTCACCGTATATTTATGCCAGGCTAGCTGGCCCAGAAATTTCTGAAAGTTCTCCTGTCCCATCTCCTATGTTTCTGGGCTCACACCTCCAGCTGCTGAGCATCTCCCAATACTTTTTTTTTCTTGCCTTTTTCAAGATAGAGTTTCTCTGTGTAGCCCTGGCTATCCTGGAATTCTGTAGACCAGGCTGACCTCAGACTCACAGAGATCTGCCTCTGCCTCCCAAGTGCTGGATTTAAAGGTGTGCACTGTTGCCACCACCACCAGCTACTTTTTTTACTTTTTAAGATAGGGTCTTGCTGGTTGTCCTGGTACTCACTCTGTAGAGCAGGCTACCTTCCAATCTGTGGTGATTCCCCTGCCTCTGTGCTGAGGTTAGGCCTTATTCACCATCTCTGGTTATGTGATTTGATTGATTGATTGATTGAGACAGTCTTTCTGTGTAGTCCAGGGTGGCTGCAAACACCCTGTAATCCTCCTGCCTCTGCCTCCTGAGTGTTGGGATTACAGAAATGCATCACCAGTTTTTGCTATGGTTTGCACATCCTTTGTGATTAATGTTGAACATTTTTCATGTGTCAACTTTCAAGAAATGTACTTAGATATAAACAGTCCACACAGGATAAGAGAATATAATGCCTTCTTGGAACTGGGACTCAAACCCAGGGCCTGGACATGCTAAGCTCTAACCTTACCACTGCGTTATATACCAGCTCTGTTGATTATTTATTGTTTTTAATGTTTTATTTTTTAGATTTTATTTATTGTATATGCGTGCATTCGTGTGTGTGTGTGTGTGTGTGTGTGTGTGTGTGTGTACACATATACATAGGTGCCCACAAAGAAAAGAAGGGGGCATCATATCCCCTGGAGTTATAGGCAGTTGTGAGCTGCCCAATGTGAAGGCTGGGAACCAAACTCTGGTCCCCTATGTTTTCTTTTTGTTGTTGTTGTTTAAACTTTGTGTGTTTTGTCTCCATGTATATCTGCACATCACATACGTTTCTGGTGCTCAAAGAGGTCAGAAGATTCTTTGGAACTGGAGTTACAGACAGTGAGCCTCCATGTGGGTGCTGGGAATCGAACCTGAGTCCTCTCGAAGAGCAGCCAGTGCTCTTAGCTGTTGAGCCATCTCTCCAACCCCTACTTACTCATCTGTGAGACAGAGTCTCTTAATGTGGCCCAGGATGGCCTGGAACTCACGACTCCCCTGTTTCAGCCTCGCCAGTGTTGGGTCACAGATGTGATCCACCTGTCTTTCACACTGGCTGGTGAGTTGCCTCGGTGGGTTAGGGCAGCAGCTGCCAAGGCTGACCACCTCAGTTTGGTCTCCAGGTCCCAGGTGGTAGAGGGACCTAAAAGTTCCCTAGTTAAGTATTATCGCTGTTGAGTTCCTTGTATATTTTGGTCATCATCACCCCAGCAGATGCACATCTTCCTGTGTCGTGTGCTGTCACTTCCTGCTTGACAAAGTGTTTACTTTGGTGTACAGTTTCTGTTTTGTTACTTTTGTTTGAATCACTCTGTAGACCAGGCTGGCCTTGAACTCACAGAGATCCACCTGCCTCTGCCTCTCGAGTGCTGTGCACCACTATGCCCAGCTTTGTTGTTTGTTATTTGGTTTTTGAGGCAGGGCCTCTTGCAGCCCAGGCTGGCCTTGAACTTCTACTCCTCCTGCCTCCACCTCTCAAAGTGCACACCCGTCTTCCTACGCTCGGGTGTCTGATCTCCAGATCCCTTGCCCATTCAGAGTCCTACGAGGAAGGAAGCTGGGTTTTTCCTAAGCGGGCAGCATGCAGTCAGCAGGCGGGCTTCGTGGCTTCTGCGGACACTTGGCTTGCACATGGTGTTGAGGAAGGGGTCTTGGATGATACCTTCTAAAGAAACACCTTCTACCAAGACCAAGAGCAGAGCAGGCTGAGGACCAGTGAGGTGAGAGCTACCTGACGTGTGGGCTGAGGGTGCTAGAGCAGCTCGGGTGGGAGCAGAGGGAGTTAGAAGCAATTACAGGGATCTAGAAGTGCAGGAGCTGAGGAGGGAGAGAACAACTGTTCCTGATTATCCACCATCTTGCCCTGGCCAGGTACTTTACAGGCAGCCATTTGATCCCCAGAGGAGGACTACTGCAAGGATTCCCTGGGGACAAGACATAAACCTACAACTCCATTGCTTCAGTGTAGACACACGAAGTTCAGACATGTGTCCAAGGAGGATCTGGTTAAATCTGACACCTGCTCTAAGTGGAATCACTAGTGAGCAGGTCCAACTCCATGTGCTCCAGGACAGGGAGGTGGTGTGCCCACTGGTTCTCACTGGGGCACCTGTGTGTTTTGTGGTGTTGAGTAGGGTAGGTGGTACATACAGCCACATAGGTGCTTTGATTTTGTGGATTTTTTTTTATTGCTAGGGAATGAGTCTCAGGCATGCTGAGCACACCCTACTGATGACCTGCACCCCACCCCAAGTATTTGGGTTTTATTGTCTTTAAAAGAGCAATTGAAAGATTTCAAACAATCCAAAAGAAAACTCAAGTCTTGGACATGAGGGAGCGGCTCGGTGGTGGATGAATGCCCAGCAAGCCCGGTCCTGAGGGATGGGGGGTGTGCAAGTCTTCCACGTTAACATCGCTCCCACTGAGGGTCCTGGCTGTTGGGGAAGAGTGCACCTACCCATGGAAAGGTTAGGCAAGCACTTTACTTATGTAATAATAGTAATCATTATTTAGTTATAATAACAAATAGTTATTATCACCGAGTCTGTGTAGACCAGACTAGCCTCAAACTTGCAATTCTTCTGCCTCAGGCCTGTGCCATCCTAAGAAGCTAGAGCTGCTACTTCGGGGATTACAGATGAGTCTTTTTTTTTTTTTTTTAACCTAAAAAACAAAGCAAGAAGCTGGCCTTACCACTTTGTCCATTCTCAGGCTGCCCTGTGCTGGCAGATGCTGCAGCCGCTCTGATGTGCAGTTTCTGCCTCACCGGTGGTCTTGATGGATAGGGACAATGAGTGTCATGTGTGAGACAGTAAGCTGGGCACAAACCAGACCAACAAACCCCACACAGAAAGGATGCTCCAGTCACCACTGCAGTGGGCTCCAGTAGGAACTCTCAATAACTCCCCAACTCATTTGGAAATCGGCATTAGCTACAAAATGTAAAGTATTAGTTTTATTAAAATGCAAATCTATCAGCTAATCTGCCTTTCTAGTAACAGCTGAATTGCAGGATCCGTGTCAATTAAAATAGTTTCCAATTTATTCCTGGCTGGAAGGAGGGTGGTCTTCTGCATTTTAAAACGCACATCTCCCTTTTAGTGAGAATTCTCTTCCTTCCTTTTGCATCTCTCCTGCCTGCCTGCAACTCATTTTTATTGAACTTGCTGGGCTCCAGATACTTTGATCTATCTGTTTAAGGCTTCTTCCTCATCAGGGAATGACCTGTGTCTTTCTGGGTTCTATTAGCCTTCCAGATGTTCCCCCACGAGCTCATCCCCACAGTTCTTTGAGCAATGGCTGTGGTCCTAGGCTGGGACTGCCTTCGATAACTGCATATTTTAAAAAGTGACCATTTGGGACCCACCATCTGTGCATGGGACCCACTGATTTCTGCTGACTTACCTTTTGAATGACTGGGAACAGCCTAAGTTTATGCATTTCCTTGACAGTCAAGCCTAAGGTACCTTGGGATCAATGTGCAGAGGTACAATGAGGAAGAGACGGGAAGCCCCACCCTCCAGCATCCCCATTCACAGAGTAACTGTGGTACACACATCTCCCCATTAGTACCATGCAGCAGTCCCAAAACACACGTGGGAGTCCTGCACAAGAAACTGTAATTGGGCTACGCTATCCAACCTGACTTTAAAGGCGCCTGGTTATTAACTGAACTCACACCCAGGTCTGTAACCATTATCTCTTCTCTTATTCAATTGCTCCAAACAAAAAACTGAGGCAAAGGAGCAGTGTGTGCTGACCTGAGATGCCCACATGCAGGATAATCTCTGATGCATATTGACCATAGCAGGCCAATAAATCCCCCTCACGGGGATTTAGTTTTGCAGCTTTTGACCTGTGAATGAAAACCAAGTGAATCACCTCCTCCTGCCAGTTTACACCAGCTAAGCTCAATGGTGACGTAGGAATGGGAGGGAAGGCCTGAGCAATTTTTCTTTTTTCTTTTTTTTTGAGAGGGCTCTCTAAAAAGTCCTGGCTGTCCTAGAACTTGCTCTGTAGATCTGCCTGCCTCTTCCTGCCAAGTGCTGGGATGAAGAGGCAACGAGAGAAGTGAGGGTCAGCTCCTGGCTCCCTAGCTGTGAACTGTCAAGTAGGAATCCTCAGGGGCCAGCTGTGGGCTTCAGGACCCATATTCTCAGGGTCTTGCCAAGCCAGTGCTCATCGACCCAAAGCAGCACAGGTATTTCTTTCATGGATTTAATAATTAGCATTTTGTGTTGGAGAGATGGCTCAGTGGTTAAGAGCACTAGTTGCTCTTCCAGAGGACCTGGGTTCAATCCCCAGCACCTGCATGGCAGTTCACAACTGTCTGTAACTCTAGTTCCAGGGAATCTGGCATCCTCACACAGACATACATGCAGACAAATCACCAATGCACATAAAAATAAATAATTTTTTAAAAATTAGTATTTTACTTTCAGTGCTAGAGATGGAACTGAGGACCTCTGCATGCCGGGCAAGTGCTCTACCAATGAGCTACACCCTCTACCCCAAATTTTATTTTTTGTTGAAAAAATCCTAACTATATATTCATAGTCCAAAGCGTGACATTTGTGATGTACAGCATGAAGTGGCTGAACTGAGCCCTTAACTGATCCATTGCTACATTGCGGTGAGACATCTGGAATTTATTCCCCACATTATTCTGGTTCTCAAAGCTCACTCCTCCAGCCTACACAACTCTTTATACCCCATGACCAGCAACTCCCCATCCTCCTCTTCATCTGGGAGTTAGCTGTTTTAGACTTTGCTTACAGGTGAGATCTTTGTCTTTCTGTCCCTCCAGGCTTATCCATACTGTCACCGAGGACAGAGTCCTTTCTTGGCTTAAGGCTGAATAGAATTCCTCTGTGCACAGTTTCTCCATCCATCCATATTGAGAACAAACATCCATACTGAGACTAGACTTCTCAAAAGAAGATAAACAAATGGCCAAGAGATTCACTAGAGAGTGCTGGACACAAGTGACTATTAGAGAAGTGCATACTAAAACCACACCGAGATTCACTAGAGAGTGCTGGACACAACTGACTATTAGAGAAGTGCACGTTAAAAGCACACCGAGGCACCACCTGGTAAAATGGCTTTCACCAAAGATAAGTCATGACAAATGTTGGCAAAGCAGCAAAGTGAGTCTCTGAATACTATTTAGGGGGTAAAGTTAGAGTGGTCACTATGAAGCACAGCTGGAAGCTCCTCCAAACACTGAAAAAAGGCTGGGAAGCAGAACACGTGCTCAGAGCATGTGAAGTCCTGGGTACCCAGCATTGCACGCGCGCGCGCACACACATACACACACACACACGGACACGGACACACACACTGACACACAAAACACAACCACCATCTGCCTCAGCAGTCTGTTCTGCATAAGCACCAAAGGGAATGGAAACCAGCAGGTGAAGATCAGCAGGTGAGGGTCAGCAGGTGAGGGTCAGATGATCCAACAGTTACATCAGCACCATTCACAACAGTCCAGATGTGGAAACAACCCGAGTGTCCATTCAGGGATGAATGGAAAGAAATGGAGGTTTTTATTGTTGTTTTGTTTGTTTGTTTGAGACAGGGTTTTTCCGTATAGCCCTGGCTGTTCTGGAACTAGTTCTGTAGACCAGACTGGCCTTAAACTCACAGAGATCCACCTGCCTCTGATTAAAACATGCACCACCACCACCCAGCAAGAAATGGGAGTTTAATAGTGTATGAGCAGACCATCTAACTAGAATATAAACCCTTCCAAAGAGTGTGTCATTGTGCAATTGAACTCTAAACCACCCCTCTGGCTCCAGAACTCAGTGATGACGGTGACAACAGATTTCTTTAAAAAGATTGACTTTATTTTAATTGTATGTCTGTGTGGGGTGTGTACACATCTGAGTGCTGGTGATTAGAGGCCACAAGACGGCCCTGAGTCCCCATCCCCTGAACTGGAGTTAGAGGCTGCTGTGAGACACTGGACGTAGGTGCTAGGAACTGAACTTGGGTCCTCTGCAAGAGCAGTAAGTGCTCTTAACCCCTGAGCCGTGGCTCCAGCCCTGACAGTATCTGTGATAGTCAAAGGACTCAGAGACTGAGCTTTCCTGTGTATAAGGTGCCTGCTCCCAGAAGAGTACCACCCCAGGATCCCTGGTGCTGTGCTGTGAAGTCATTCCTTGAAGCTGCCAGGTGGCCCTGGTGTGGCAGTCGGTAGTCTGGAGTGAGGACGGTGAAGTCAGTCCCCATGGTCTATGTCAGGAGGGTTGAGCTGGCCGAAAAGAGATCGATACAACTCGGTCCTAGGAAATAAAGCAAACTGGTTAACACGCTCCTTAACTTTTCAAGGTTAAAAAGAAACCAAGAAGCTGGGAAACACCTTCATCTGTTTCTTCAATTGAAAACAGAGCCATGTAATTAAGAACCACATCTCAGAGCACTTATTCACAAATACAAGGGAAGGAAGCAACCCAGAAGCAGCCAATCGCATAGTGAAATATGTAAATAGTCCAATGTGGCTGGATACCCTGTCTCCAGGGAATGAGTTTTCTATAAGTTTGCCCTTTACAGACAGGCTCTTCAAGTAAGAAAACAAGATTGAATATTTTAATAGGATATATGAGACGGGCACGCAACGAGAGGATTCAATCAGACATGGGATGTAGGGGATATAATTTAGTTTTCATACATTTTCTAGGACTTGGCAGTACTTGAAAAACAATGAAAATGACCCAGCAACAAGATTCCAATTATGATCATATGTGCAGAGGTCCAGAACAGAACCTGGGTTCTTCCCTTCCTCCATACCCCTTTCTCTAATCTCAGTCTAAGAAATAATTTAATTGGCTAATTTATTTTTAAAGTTGGATTTTAAAAATTAACATTACTGAGCTGAGGAGGTGGCTCACTAAGCAATGCTTGCCGTATAAGCCTGAGTTCAGATCTCCAGTGCCCATGTGAAAAGCTACATGGAGCCACGCACTCAGTAATCTCAGTGTCTGCGGCGAGAGTGGAAACAGGAAGGTCACTGATGCTTGCGGGCCAGCCAGGCTAGCTAGAAAAACTGCACTCCAGGTTCAGCAAGAGGAAGATGGCTGGCTCCTCCTGTGACCTCTGAAAGGACCGGAATACATACATGTGAACAAGAATACAATACACACCACACATCAACAAAATAAAAGCAGTTGCCTGCGTGTGTGCATGTGTGCGTGTGTTGGGGACTTTCCTTAGGAGCCGTCCAGCTGTGTGCCAAGTCAGGGCTTCTCTGGCCTGTGGCTGTCTGGGCAATAAGCTCTAGGGACCCTCCTGTCTCTGCCTCCTCGGTGCTGGGGTTATAAGTGTGCACCACCCTTTCCTGGCTTTTTATGTGGGTGCTGAGATCAAACCTGGGTCCTCATTTGTATGGCAAGTGCTTTATCCACTGGGCCATCCCCCTAACCCATTATAGTTTTGAGATAGGGTCTTACTACTTTTGACACTGGCTTCATACTCTAGATCCTACTGCCTCTGCCCTTTGTGTACTGGGATTACAGGTATGCACCACTATGCCCAACTCTAAAGCTGAATTTGGACATTAAAAATACGGTGACAGGGACTGGAGAGAAGGTTCAGGGGTCAAGAGCACTTGCTGCTCTTCAAAAGACCAGCATTTGCTTCCCTGCCCCCACGTCAGGCAATTTGCAATCAGCTGTAATTCCAGCTCCAGGCAAACTGATGCCCTCCTCAGACATGCACATGTAAATTAAAAATGGACCTTTTTTAAAAATAGAGCAAATGGCGACCACAACTTCCATCGCTGTTATTATATGCAACATACCTGGATTAGCCTGGGAAATGGTAAAGACTATGAGATGGCGGGGGGGCTTCCTGTAGGGGAACCAGGCTCTGGAACACATCCTCTGTGGATGGTGAGCAGAGCTGCCTAAGAAGGAGGAGGCTTACAGCTCCAACAGACCAGACTTACAAGATGTGAATCCCCGAGACCCAGCCAAGGATCCACATCGACTTCTGTCCATAGGAACAGTGACTGCCCAGAAATAGAACAGCCAGATAGGACTCTTGAGGAGCCAGGGAGTTCACATCCTAGGGGAAAGCCACACCAGACTGACACCTTCAGATCTAGCTCTCAACAGCCTGCCATCATGTTAAGAAAATAGTTTCTGAAGGTGTTTTTGCTGCCTGAGAACTCCCAGCAGCCACCCTGATGCAAGAGAAGGCCCCTCTCTGCAGCTGTTCTGGATTTGTCTTGTCAGGATCCTGACTGGCTCTAACTTGTATCCCCTCTTCTCTGCCACCAGTGCTGGGATTACAGGTCTGTGCGTGACACCACCTCACCTTTTCAGCTCTCATCCTGCTGTAGCTGTGGAGTAAGAGACCTTACAGGGGAACCCCAGCAGAAAGGTCACATCAAAGTGGAGGGAGGGAAAAACCCTGAATGGAGGAGCCAGATATAGATCAGCCCTGTCACGAAGGGACCACTACACAGGCAGAGAAACCGTGCCCAGAAAGTGACAGAGGGTCTCCAATTTTATCACAGGCATTTTATAGTCACAAGAATTTGCTGGAAGCCTCACCCTCAAGTGCCAACCAGCCCTGAGCCCCACACATTCCCACTGTTCCCTAGCTCTAGTCCAGTCCTACAAAGGTGGAAGGCCTCACCCCAAATGCAAATGAGCAGCCACGTGCTGGCCCTGCAGATGCCCAGCCGCCCTGCCCAGCCTTTAGTCCTTGCACTGCGGCCTGACTCTCTGCAGCACACACAAGCTCTCTAGCCATCTCAGCCTAGTGAATGAGACCTGGAGGAGAGAGCTGCGTGACACAAAGGACAGTGACTTGGAGGCAGTGCGACTCTACTCTTACTCCCTTCCAGCCTCGCCCTGCGGCCTATACTGACAGCTACCACTGCCCCTAAGCACATGCTTCCACCCTGCTCCACAAGAGCAGCACAGTGCACAGGCCAAAGGCAGCAGTTACTATCCACCGAGGGTTCATGTGTCAGGAGCAGAGAGTGAGATGTTGAACCTGTTTTAAGAGAACATCATTTCACACTCAGTGTGCAAAACTGACCAACGAGCAGCTACTTGTGGCAAAGCAACCTGGGAAACTGAGTGGTCCCTGAACTTAAAATATATGTAGAGGGAGACAGGCTGAGTGAAGAAAGGATGATTCCAATCTAAACATCTGCAAGCAAACCCAGCATCTTCCTCACCCTGCCCTTGGGGGCTTCAGCTGGAACTACCTCTTAGGGAGAACACAGGCTGACCCCCCTCTCTTCCCACCCCCACCCCCCACTCCAGCTCTAGACCAGACAGTAGAAGCCCTCCCTGCAGTCCCTGAGCACCATAGGGTCAAGAGCTGCTGGGCTCTGCCCTACCCTTTCCACCCCCACCCCCCACCCCGGCTCCAGTTATACCGGACTCTGAACATGTAAGTGACTCTGGCAAAGCCAGAGCCCAGCCCTGGAGAAAGAATACAAGACCCTGCACATCCCACCACACATTTTTTTTCGTTCAATTATATATATATAATATATATATATTTAATTTTAAATGCTGAATGTCATTTATTTAAGGGGGGAGGAGGTCTTAAATACAGGCTTACAGCACAATGGGAGGACCCCGGAGGGCAGAAGTTCGCTACTGATGTTTTACAATCTTGCTTCTAATCTGTTAACGCCCATTATTCAGGGTACCAGGCAAGGAACTTCCCTAAAGCATTCAGGAGGGTGCCCACCACACATTTTAAATTGCCATGTAATATATTTGTGGGTGATATTTTTCTGTGTATGGTGGGTCACATGTGGAGGTCAGAGGACAACTTGTGGGAGTTGGTTCTCTCCCCCAACCACGTGGGTTTAGAATAGTGAATTCAGGTTGGTAAAGACTGGCAGCAAGTGAACTACCTTGGCAACCCTATGTGAAATTTTCTCAGTAAATTCAAATAGTCTTGCTGACAGCGAGGCCTGCTGTCCGCTGAGGGAGAGGTAGAAATACCTGAAAGGAGGCAACACACCCACATCTTTCACCCACCTCAGGAAAACACACTAGAATGAGGCGCTGAAGCTTCTGCTGCCTTGCCTGCCGCATCCTCCCCAGCCAGAGCTGTCTGCGTAGACAAATCCACTCTCAGCTCTCCAGATGAACCCTGTCTCCCTCCCGTTCTCTAGTGTATGTGGGGAGCAGACGCCGAGGCCCCTGTCAGGCTCTGCACAATGTACCTGGTGAGCTACTGTTTCAAAACCAGAACCCTGCTCCTGATCACATCAGGAGTAAAGAGGAGACTCTCTGACTGGGAACGCCTCCCTGCTTTATCTCTATACCCTGCTCTGGATGGCCGGTGGCAATGTCCACTGCAGAAAACATATGAACACTGGAATTACACAGGAGAACAGGCAACAGAGTAATTACTGGGACTTGGACCCAGGGTGGAAGGGTCGATGGCAGGGGCTCTTCCTTGAATTAAAATTTAACTCACCCTTTATTACAACCTACAAAAGCAAGTAATGAGCATGAACATTTTTATTTCTTTTAAACTGTCATTTAGGCTGCAGAGGGGATAATTACCTATCTCTAGTGTAGTAAGGTTTTATAACCCTTAGTGAGGCATTTTCTAATTTAATATTTTTACTATATTATCATAAAACCTGTTTCTGGAAAAAAAATGATCATGCGGTAGCAGCCATTTTCCACAAAGACAGAGTGTATGTGTATGTGTGAGCGACGATGTGGCTTATGGTGTCTTCTGAAGGAAGACGGAGTGGTGGGGTCTGGCTTTGTCTGAGAAGCGCAAGCAGAACACTGGTGGGTGAGGATTTACACGGCTCTTAGTGAAATAAGTGTGTGTGCACAACAGCCTTCAGCTCTACATGTGTGCTCCTCACAGGACTCAACACAGATTACTGTTTTTCATGATGCTATTTGGGCAAACAGTAGAAAGCAGCATATTAACCCTGCAAATGGCCTGTGCAGGGCTTTCAATTTGCTAGGTCAGTAGCTTACAGAATCCAGCTCTGAACTCTCTGCTTTCTGGAAGACCATGCTCCTCCTACTCTGGCCCGGGCACCCCAAACTCCAAGACACCCCACCCCTCCCATGCTGTACCTGGCTGCTTGTGGGCAGCACAGGGAAAGCAGCTGACCCCTGCTCCCTGGAAAAACCTGTCCACCCTTTAAAACTAGATCATGGTCTCTAAGCGAGTCACATGTCCTCCAAACGCACCCTGGAACACAGTCACCTGCCTTTCTGATTAAGGGCATAATCTGAGCCAGGCATGGTGGCACGTGCCTGTGATCTCAGCCCTTGGAAGGCTGAGGCAAGTGGATCCCAAGTTCAAGGCCAGCCTGGGCTATATAGCAAGAACCTGTCTAAAATGGGAAGGAGGGAGGGAGAAACAAAAGGAAGGAGGGAAAAAAAGAGAGAAAGACAGCGTCAAACCTACATACATGCCTTTGATTAATTGAAATTGTTCATTTGTTGCTTCTCAGGCACCAGGCAACCAGAGATAGCCCTGGACAACCTTTCCTTCCTGCTTTCTACCTCCCCTGCACACTGCAGAGCCTACACCACACACTACAGGGCAGCAGCCTGAATGTGGCCCTCTACATACATCTGAGAAGCAGGGACAGTGTTAGCACACACAGGCATAAGACTAACCATTGTAATTCCACCAGTGTCATGCTGAGCAAAGTCCAGATCAAACTAAAACCTTTCAAGAAGGCTCTAAGTAGACAAGGTGGAAGCTCTTTGTAGAGATAAGCACACTGGTGCCTACAGTACCCTGACCAAACAGGATCACTGACAGGGCCTTTTCATATCTGTGTTCTGACAACAATTTACTTTGTACATAGTTTTGTTTTCTTTGTTTGAGACAGGGTTTCTCTGTGTAGCCCTGACTGTCCTGGAACTCCCTCTGTAGACCAGGCTGGCCTTGAACTCCCAAGATCCACATGCCTATACCTCCTGAGTGCTGGGATTAAAGGCATGCACCACCGCCACCTGACTACTTAGTGCTTTTGGAAGCTTATAAGCACATACTAGACATGCATATTCCTTGGCCTCAAATCTAACACACAGTATGATAAATTAATAAATGTCTGAATGCCAGCCTGAACTTCACTAACTACTGTGGAGGATCACAAAGACCCAACAGGAGGCCAGAGGGATGGCTCAGCTGTTAAGAGTGCATATTGCTCTTGCAGAGGATCTAACTTTGGTTCCCAGCACTTTGGGTGGTGCACAACTGCCCATAAATCCAGATTCAGGGGATCTGAAACCCTCTTCTGACCTCTGCAGGCACTTGCACTAATATGCAGATTCACACATATACAAACACATTTTTTAACATGTAAATAAATAAATAAATAACCTCATAAAACAACAACAAAAAACCAAATAAACAAAAAGACACAAAGGAACAGCAGAAGTCCAGATTAAAAAGGTGGTCATTTCCAGTCACCTGCCTAGACAACTACTCCACTTAAGAGGGACCCACGGAGACCAAACTCTGCCATTCTACGACTAACCAACTGGCCCTTGTCCCCAGAGCCAGGACAAAAGCAAGGTGGATGGCTGTGCCCCCCAGCAGGCTGCCCGGCTTCAGACCCTCAGCTTTCTCCACTGCTGCTGCAAATCTTCCTGGCAGTCTGTCTCAACCCCCGAAGCCTCCAATTTGCCTTTCTAGGTAAGGCTCTCAGACCCTCTGTGCCAATCCCAGCAGTGTATCAACTGTAGCATTGCTGGTGGAATCCAGAGAGGTTAGTGGAACAGAGGATTCCATCAGTGTGTCTAGCTCAGACAAGTGCTGTAACCCTGAGCCACATCCTGGGCTAGCCTCCCACATTTTGAACACATACATCCCCTGCCTTCAGAGTTCTACTCTCCTCTGCTGTCAACCAATAGGCTCAGGTGTTCTAAATACCTACAGGAAGGTGCCTTCCAATTAGTCCTTGGCCTGTGCCAATGGCAGCAAATAAAGGATCCTCTTCCAGTGGAATGTCTGCATTCTAACTGTCAGAAAGAGTGTGTCAGAGGGCAATGCTGTGCATTGCTGCTGCTGCTGCTGCTGCTGCTGCTGCTTTTCACAGAGATACATGAGACAGAGGGACAACTGCTTGCTGTCTTAAATGTCCAGACAGGAAAAGTGAGCACAGCAATGGCCTGCAGCACAGGGCTGCAGCCTGCTGTCATAGGTGGTCCTCACCTCGGCCTGAGTAAACTGCAGCTTCCTGAACACAGAGCAGTGTCTCCTTCACACATGCATGAGGAGCGACTCGCTGCCTTGACACCTCACAGTTGGCTCCAGGAACACAACGAAGTCATGGGGCAGAAAGCTTATGACTCCTATGCACAGCTAAGGAGGTCAATGCAGACTCCCTTAATCTCTTATCACCACCAAAAGTGGCTCTCAGATTCCTTCCTGATCTCAGGGTTCACACCAAAACCCAGCCCAAACCAGAAATGAAGCAAGACCCACACACACTCACCCCCCTGCACCCCTAGACACACACACACACACACACACACACACACACACACACACACACACACCCACCACACAACAAAGCAAGTACCAGAAAAAGGAAGCGACAACTTCCCACAGAAGACCTACTTCTGTCTTTTTTTTTTCTTTAAAAAAAAAAATCTTCCTGGGAACTATTCAATGGGATCACAGCTAGCAAAGTAGTAAGTGACCCAGAGAATCTGTCTAGTGTCACTCACCACCAGAGTCTGGATGCAAAGTAATCTCTTAATCTGTCCCCGCTTTCCAGATAGCAAACTGCATACGTGCCAATCCACCACAAGGTGGCAGTACACGACTCATTTCAAAGGGGACCAGGAGCCCAGGCGGCTAGGAGCCCATAAATTACCCAGGCTGTCTGCTCTCATCACCATCCTCCCTGAGCTTGGAGGGGACTTGAGGAGGTTGTTCCAATGCACTCTTTCGGTCAGGTCAGATGCTTTTAGTCCTACAGCTCTAAATTACAGCTGGTGACATGTGGCCTCTGGCCTGTCTCCTAGAGATCAGACAGACTCGAGATTTATAAATGTTTAAAGAAGCAGGTTCAGGCCCCAAACAAAGGACCTGAAAAGATGGGGAGAAGGAAGGAGGGAAGAGGGACAATGGTGGGAATTTGTAAAGGCGCTCTCCTCACGTCAGTTATACATTCACTGCACATTAACAAAGACGAGAACTACTCAACACCCCTACCGTTCCTCAAGTCTTTCATGTTCTTTTAGAGAAAAATAACTTACCTCGATGGACTTGCTGGGGGCGGGGGGGCTTTTTGGACAAAAGGAGCCCTGCTCCTTGCTACTCTTGTGCATTACTATTCCATATTCCTGGGATGATTTCTACTTTCACAGTTTGACTGTTTTATAACAGATTTGATGTGAGAGAAGACAAATGCCCTCACAAAGGAAAGACGACAAATCACCTCACTGTTTTTTTTTTTTTTAAAAAACCAGGTTTTCTCTTATTTTTATTTATTTTTATTCTGGAGCACAGGGCACTCTGCATTGCTGGAGATGTTTAATATTAACGTCAGGCCACCACGATGCTGGCAATAGAGATGGCTGCTGTTGTGTTTATGGTTTCATGACTGCTGGCTTCAGGAAGATGAAGCTCCCTGTTCCAACAGCAGCCCCTCCAATGGCTCCTGTTAAAAGCCAGGGGATGGTTCGCTGCTTAGATGCGAATTACTTCCTTAGCGGCAGAGAAGGTGAAGTTGGTACCGAGGCAGTCATTCACACCAGGACTGTGGCCCAAGGGATACAGGGCCTGGAGCTGCACAGGACGCAGTTATCACTCCACAGAACCTCAGGTTCTCGGGAGTGGGAACATGTAGAAACTGGCCAGGGAGATCATGTCAGCCAGGCACACTGTCTTCCCTTTGGAAGAGCCGGCATGCTGGCCTCCACTCTCAGCCTTCCTCTGGCATCTGGACAACTTACCTGCTCTCAATCTCATGTCTCTTCTGTGTGAAGGACACTCAGTCTCCAGAGCTGCTAAGCTGCATGGAGCCCACTGCAGGCCCCCTTGCTCAGCAAGGCCATTCTGTCACCTAAACCCCTCGTTCTGTTTACAGTGGCAAAAATTCTGTTATTCATATCCTACAGTGAACTGTTTACTGGCAGGGAGCTGTAACTGAATTCCAGATATCAATGTCGACTTTTAAAATCATAACAATGGAAGAAAACTGTAACTTCAGATAGGCTCATCACTGTGTAGTCCAAGCTGGTCTTGAATTTAGTGATCTACCTGTCTCAGCCTCTACATTATGGGGATTATGGCATGAGCTGCCGTGCCCGGCTTTATGATTATCTGTACAATAACTGAAAAGATACATTGCTGCCTCTATCTTTTTATTTCCTAAAACAGTATCGTTCAAAGAACTTCTCCATAAACCAGGAGAGAGTTCAGAACAGAGTCTGTGCTAGGTACACCTCTTGTCAGAACACACCCAACGAACCCTCAGCCCCCACAGCATGGCATCGTCTCACTCCAGCTGGACCAGCTAGCTCCTGTACTCAGCAGCGATGGCCTCAGCCAGAGTTATGACTGGCTTTAAGGAGCTTGACTGCTAAGTGCAGAATGAGGAGTTTTCATGCCTTCCCCTGGAAGCTGGTGTATCCTGCTGTCTTGCATAGCTGTACCTCCCACTGCAGGATCGAGCTGCGGGAGAGGTGGAGGGCTGCCATGTGTGTGTATGAGAAAATGTGTATTGATTTCTTCTTTCTTATAAAGGAGCACAAAGCATTGAAGAACAATTGCTCGTCTTTGCAGCATTTCACACTCCACACAAAGACCCAGCCCCCACTGCCCTAAGAAGCAGAAAGGAGAACTGCCCAGGACAATACCACAGCCCCATCTAAACCCCACCTAACCAGCCTCTGCTCAAGTCAGTTCCCTCCCTGACTGGTGTTTCTCATCTGTATTGGAGAAGAAAGAGCTTTCAGCCTTATTTACCTTTTAAGTAGAAGTGCCCAGAGGGTGAAACGAGTTAATGTTTATAAAGTGCACTGCTTCCCGAGGGAGCGTGAACAGAATACAAGGTGTGGCTGCTGCTCCTTAAAGACCTCACCCCAGGAGTGGTCAGCAACACTAGCCTGGACTCAGAAGCCCTTTTTCTTTTCTTTTCTTTCTTTTTTCTTTTTGGGGTGTGTGTGTGTGTGTGTGTGTGTGTGTGTGTGTGTGTGTGAGAGAGAGAGAGAGAGAGACAGAGTTTCTCTGCGTAGCTTTGCGCCTTTCCTGGAACTCACTCTGTAGCCCAGGTTGGCCTTGAACTCACAGAGATCCACCTGGCTCTGACTCCCAAGTGCTGGGATTAAAAGCGTGTGCCACCACCGCCCGGCAGAAGCCATTTTTCTAGGCTTTCTTTCTTTTCTTTTCTTTTCTTTTTCTTCTTCTTCTTCTTTTTTTTTTTTTCTTTTTTTGAGACAGGGTTTCTCTGTGTAACAGCCTTGGCTGTCCTGGAACTCACTCTGTAGACCTAGCTGGTCTTGAACTCACAGAGATTTGCCTGCTTCTGCCTCACAAGTGCTGGGATTAAAGGCATGTGCCGCCACCACCCAGCAAGGCTTTCTTTTCATACCAACAGGAGGTAACGAGGTTTATGATGCCTTCCTGATGCACAAACAGAATCCGATCTACTACTGTTTTCTCTTAGATGGGGCAATTCTAAAAGTCATCCAGAGTCCTGCTGGAGCTCACCATGTTTCTACAATAACCAATAATTTGTAGTAGGTCACCAGACACCCAACCTGGCATAAACACCAGTCATGATAGTCACAAGACAAAGTAGAATACTTTCGATGGAAATGTGATGGAAAAATGAGCGTTTTCCCCTAGGTTGACCCAAGTGAAAAATGACCTCAAACACTCCAAACAAAGGCTGGGTGTCAAAGATCCCCAATATTGGACCCCTCCTCTCAGGAGGTTTCTCCAACATGACTGTAAGTAAGCTATGACTAAAGTAACGAGGTGGGGAGCAGCAGGACAATGTTCTGGAACGGACATAATTAGAAGGTGACACGGTGGTAATGGATCTGGAATACAGC
>CABHPQ010153723.1:4548-33162 GCA_902168405.1 Peromyscus aztecus
GGACGCCTTTGATCCTAGCACTTGGGAGGCAGAGCCAGGCGAATCTCTGTGAGTTCGAGGCCATCCTGGGCTACAGAGCAAGATCCAGGAAAGGTGCAAAGCTATATAGATAAACCCTATCTGGAAAAACAAAAACAAAAACAAAAGTGGGGCTGGAGGGACAGCTCAGCAGTTAAGAGCACTGGCTACTCTTCCAGAGGTCCCGAGTTTAATTCCCAGCACCCACATGGTGGCTTACAACCATTTATAGTGGGATCTGATGCCGCCTTCTGACATAAAGATGATAGAGCACACATATGCATAATAAAATAAATAAACTTTAAAAAATAATTAAAAAGTAATATTCACTAGCTGGTGGCACACACCTTTCTTTAATCCCAGCACTGGAGAGGCAGAGGCAGGTGGGTCTCTGAGTTTGAGGCCAGCCTACTCTATATAGTTCCAGGACAGTAAGAACTTTGTTGTTGTTGTTTTTTTTGGTTTTTCGAGACAGGGTTTCTCTGTGTAGCTTTGCGCCTCTCCTGGAGCTCACTTGGTAGCCCAGGCTGGCCTCGAACTCACAGAGATCCGCCTGGCTCTGCCTCCCGAGTGCTGGGATTAAAGGCGTGCGCCACCAACGCCCGGCGACAGTAAGAACTTTATAGTAAGACCCTATCTCCAAAAATAAAAAAAAAAACAAAACACCCAAAACCAAACCAAAACAAAAAAGTGTTAGAAGTGTTAGGTCTAACTTGCTGATGTATCTGCCGTGCTGGGTTGTTTTTCTTTTGTTTTTGTTTTTGCTATTTATTATGTATAATGTTCTGTTTGCATGTATCCCTGCAGGCCAGAAGAGGGCGCCAGATTTCATTACAGATGGTTGTGAGCCACCATGTGGTTGCTGGGAATTGAACTCAGAACCTCTGGAAGAACAGCCACTGCTCTTAACCTCTGAGCCATCTCTCCAGCCCTGTTTTTTGTTTTTTGATTTAGGGTTTCTCTGTGTTACTTTGGTGCCTATCCTGGATCTTGCTCTGTAGAACAGGCTGGCCTCAAACTCACAGAGATCCGCCTACCTCTGCCTCCCGAGTGCTTGGATCAAAGGCGTGTGTGACCACCGCCCAGCCATGCTGGTTTTTAAGAGCATCTGAACTTATAGATCAACTATAAAATATAAGATTTATTAAATACCCTTTACGTGATAAACATAACATAAACCCCACTAAAGCTGGGCGGTGGTGACTCAGTGCCTTTAATCCCAGCACTTGGGAGGCAGAAGCAGATGGATCTCTGTGAGTTAAAGGACAGCCTGGTCTACAAAGTGAGTTCCAGGACAAGCCAGGGTTACACAGAGAAACCCTGTGTAGGAAAAAAAAAAAAAACCCTACCACACAGAACAACAACAAAAAACAACTGGCAGTGGTACACCTCTTTAATCCCAGCACTTGGAAGGCAGAGGTAGGAGGATCTCTGTGAGTTCAAGGCCAGCCTGGTCTACAGAGGGAGTTCCAGGACAGCCAAGGCTGTTACACAGAAAAACAAAACAAAACAAAAACCCCAATACTAAATGCCTTTCAGTAGTAAAAGGCAACATCCTTTGACATAGGGAATTCAATAAATTGGCATTAAAAAATGGCATAGACAGTTGCATCCTTGTGTGTAACCATTGCCTGTAACAGGCCAGTGAAGACAAATTGAAACACAGGTAAAACTTCCACTTGGTTCTGAGATAGTTTCCCCAGTGACTGCTAATCTTTGGTGGGGGTTTTTATGTGTTTGTTTTTTTGAGACAGGATCTCACTTTTGAGAATGGAACTCACTATATAGACTAGGTGGCCTCAGACTCAGAGATTCCTTCCCTCTACCTCCCAAATGCTAGAAGCTACTATGTTAGGCTTAACCTTTGTTTTTGAGAAAGGATCTCATGTGTATCCCAGGCTAACCTTGAACTCATATGTAATGTAGCTACAGTTGACCTGGAATTTCTGGTCTTCCTGCAACTTCCTGAGTGCTAGATTTATGGTCATGCACCTGGTTTGATAAGATTTAATATGATGCTAGGAATTGAACCCAGGGCTTTAGGCATGGGTAGGCAAGCATGCTACTTAACCAGGTGCTCCTCAGTTAATATTCACCACTGCCACCCCCTTTTGAGACAGGGTCTCAATATGTAACCCTGGCTAGCCTGGAGCTTGCAGTGTAGACCAAGCTGTCCTCAAACTCACAGAGTACGCCCAGCCTCTGTCTCCTGAATTCTGGGATTAAAGGAATGAGTCACTACACCTTGAATGTTGTTACTTGGTTATTGTTCATGATTTCTAGGAGACAATATGTGGTCTTTTGCCAACCTGGGGTTCCAAATTAGGCTAAACTAGCCATTATACTGGCCATGAATCCCAGTACCTGCCTGTCTCCACCTCCCAAGAGCTAGGATTATTAGCACACACTGTCACACCTGGATTTCTTTTTTTTTAACAAGAATGCTGGGGGTTGAATGTGAGCACCTATATCCTCCCCGGTTTTGTCTTATTATTACTTTAATTACTGTATAGTAACTGTGTGATGCTTTAGTAGCTAGTGGATTCTAATTATTGCTGTAGTCTTGTTTAGTTAAAATATTTTATGTGTATGGGTATTTTGCCTGCATATATATCTGTGTATCATGTTCATACTTGGTACCCAAGAAGGCCAGAAATGAGTGTTGGATACCCAGGAACTAGAGTTACAGAAAGCTGCTGTGTAGGTGCTGGGAATTGAAACAGGGTCTTCAGAAAAAGCAGCCAGTGCTCTTAACCTCTGAGCCATCTCTCTAGCCTATGTAAATTTAAATTATTTTATTTGCCTATATTTATTTATTGAGACAAGATCTCTCTACATCTCTACATAGCAGTGGCTGCCTGGAACTTCCTATGTAGACTTGGTTAGCCTTGAACTCACCTTGATCTGCCTGCCTCTGCCTCTAGAGTGCTGAGATTAAAGGCTTGTGCCACAAAACCTGATTCTAATTTCCTTAAGCATTCATATGTATGATATATGTGTGAATGCCAGTGCCACTGTGTGTGTGTGTGTGTGTGTGTGTGTGTGTCTGTCGCGCGTGAAAGAGAGTGTGTGTAGGCAGGCAGATTTGAACACGATTTTACAAAGTTGGTTCTCCCTTTCCACCATGTGAATTCTAGAGATTCCAGGTTACCAGGCTTTTACTCTCTGAGCCATTTGACTGGATCCTGTAGTCAGTCTTTTTGTCTGCCTCTGTTTGTATGCCATGTGGGTGCCTGTGGGGCTAGCCGAGATTGTCATAACCCTTGGAGTTACATGTAGTTATGAGCCACTCCACATGGGTGTTAGAATCCAAACAAGTCCTCTGCAAGAACAGCAATTGTTCTTTACCACTGAACCAACTCTCAGCCCCCCATAGTCATTCTTTAGTGTGTAATTCTAGCAGCCTGAAAGGCTGTAATGTAGATTTCATTGTTCTATAAGTGTCTAATTTTTAAACAATATGGTGCTTGCTACAACCTATTATCATGAAAACTAACATAGGATGGGTGTGTCGGGTAAAGTGTATATTTGGAGCAGAGTTTGTACGTTTTTGTCAGGATGGGGTTTGAGACAAGGTTTCTCCGTGTAGCTCTGGCTGGCTGGCCTTGAACTCACAGAGATCTGTTTACCTCTGCCTCCAGAGTGCTAGGATTAAAGGCATGGGCCACCACTGCCCTTCTAGTTTGTTCATTTAATCTTAGTTACAGAGGAGTGATGGGGTTAATGTTTTAGATGTGATGTTCCCTTCATAAGTGATATGAAATTATCTTAAGTCAGTGATAATATTTTGTAGACTTACAAATGTCCTAGAACTCATCTCTGCTGAAAATCAACCCTGTTTTAGTTCCTAAGCTAAACCCTAATAAAATAAATATTATTTTAACCTGACAGTAGGGGCTGGAAAGATGGCTCAGTGCTAAGAACACTGGCTGCTTTTCCAGAGGACCCAATTAAATAGCCATCACCCATATGGCACTTAACAATCTTCTGTAACCAATTTCAGGGGATCTGAACGTCCTCTTCTGGCTTTAGTGGGTACTACACACATGCGATGCACAAACATACATAACATCTATACATAAACAAAAATAAATCTTTTTAAAAATAAAGCAGGATGGTGGTGCGACATGTCTTTAATCCTAGCTCTCGGGAGGCAGAGGCAGGCAGATCTCTGCGATTTCGAGACCAGCCTGTTCTATTCTAAGGAGTGAGTTCCAGGACATCCAGGGCTACCCAGAGAAACCTTGTCTTGAAAAACCAAAATAAATAAATAGTAACTGGGCTAGTAGTGCAGACCTTTAGTTCCAGTACTCAGGAGGCAGAGGCAGCCAGATCACTGTGAGTTCAAGGCCAGTCTGGTCTACATAGTTCTAGGACAGCCAGACCTACATAGTGAGACCCTGTCTCAAAAAACCTGACAGTATTTAGTATTTAATGTTCTTGTTAATAAATGAAACATGACAGACATTTCTCTTCAGGTGTAGAATGAGCCAAGGAGACTCCAACCCAGCAGCTATTCCACATGCAGCGGAAGATATTCAAGGAGATGACAGATGGATGTCTCAGGTAAAGGGTGGTGCATATGCATTACTTGGCGTGAATAGATCACTTTGTTTTGTGTGTATGCAAGTATATGTGTGTGCGTGCACAAGCTAGCATGTGTTTGCACGCATGTGATGGCCAGAGATCTGGTGTTTTCCTCAATTGATTGTTCTTCACCTTACTTTTGAAACAGTGTCTCTCACTGAACCTGGAGCTCACTAATTTGGCATGACTAGCTGGTCAGCATACTTCAGGGATCCTCCCGTCCCTTGTTTCCCCACTGCCAGGGGGCCAGGGTTTAGCTGGGTGGTTGGTTGGTTTTAGATTTCATTTTTTTACTTTATATGTACATATCTGTGTATGGGTGCCCAAAGGTGCCAGGACTACCAAGGTTTTTTATATTTTGTTTTGTTTTTGTTTTGCAAGACAGGGTTTTTCTGTATAGCACTGACTGTCCTGGAACTTGCTCTGTAGACCAGGATGGCTTGGAACTCAGAGAGATCCTCCTTCTTCTGCCTCCTGAATGCTGGGGTGAAAGATATGTGCCACGGGGCTGGAGAGATGGCTCAGTGGTTAAGAGTACTGGCTGCTCTTCCAGAGGACCCGAGTTCCAGTTCCCAGCACCCACATGACAGCTCAACTCATAACTACCTTTATCTTCAGTTTCTGGGGATCTGACACTTTCACACAGACATATATATAGGCAAAACACGAATGCACATGAAATAAATTATTTTTGAAAAAGATGTGTGCCACCACCACCATTTCTTTCTTTTTTCTTTTTTTTTTAATTTTGTTTTTGAGACAAGGTCTTCTAATAATCCTGCTTCCGCCTCCCACATACTGAGATTACAGTCATAAAATGCTCACTAGGTAAATACTCTACCAACTGATATCCCCATCCCTGATTCTAGGGTTTAGGAAAAAGGAATAATCTGTAGACCTGTCCCTGAAACTAGATTAGAAACTGTTGCCTAGGCAGATGGTGGTGAGTTCAAGGCCAGCCTTCTCTACGTAGTGAGTTCCAGGACAACCAGAGCTACATAGTGTAAGACCCTGTCTCAAATAACATCAGAAGTTTCTCTTTTTTTTTTCTTCTTCTTCTTCTTCTTTTTTTTTTTTAATGGTTTTTCAAGACAGTTTCACTGTGTAGCCCTGGCTGTCCTGGAACTCAATTTGTAGACCAGGCTAGCCTCAAACTCACATAAATCCACCTGCCTCTTGTCTCCCAAGTGCTGGAACTAAAGATGTGCCCCAACACAGCCTGGCAAAAAAAGTTTCTTAACCAGATATGCTAGGTAGCACATGCCTAGCATCTAAACTCAGGAGATTGGGGCAGGACTACCAGGAAGTAAAGCCAAACCTGAGCTACATATTTAGACCCTGACTTTAAACAAACAAAACAAAAGCCAATGAGTAGGGCTGGGTGTGTGGTTCAGTGATAGAACTTAGCTGGGCCCTGTGGTGCACACCTCTAGTTCTGGTTATTTAGTAGACTGAGACAGATCACTTGAGACCCAGAGTTTGAAGCCAGCTTAGGCAACTTAATTGAAAGGAGAGGAAGGGAGAATGAGTCAGTCATGCCACTACTGGGTTACTACTGCTTTTAAACTTGGATTAGACGGAAAAGAATTGAGTACTGATCTACTGACAGTTTAACATTTGGATGTTATAGCTGTGTTCAAAATGTGTATTATATCTAAAAGCTAGGCATCTACTTCAAGAGGAAGCTGAGAAGAAAAAAAAAAAGGACTTGGGTTTTAATTAGATCCTGGTTCAAAGATAAATGTAACACTTTTTTTTTATTTTATTTATTTTTTTTTTATTTTTTTTTGGTTTTTCGAGACAGGGTTTCTCTGTGTAGCTTTGCACCTTTCCTGGAACTCACTTGGTAGCCCAGGCTGGCCTCGAACTCACAGAGATCCACCTGGCTCTGCCTCCCGAGTGCTGGGATTAAAGGCGTGCGCCACCAACGCCCGGCCCCTATTTTTTATTTTTTTAGTATGGTTTCATAAAAGAACATTCTAGGGGCTGGAGAGATGGCTCAGCGGTTAAGAGCACTAGCTGCTCTTCCGAAGGTCCTGAGTTCAATTCTCAGCAACCACATGGTGGCTCCCAACCATCTGTAATGAGATCTGGTGCCCTCTTCCGGCCTGCAGGCATACATGCAGACAGAACACTGTATACATAATAAATAAATAAATTTAAAAAAAAAAGAACATTCTAACTTGTGTTTGCTGAAGTACTTGAGTCATGGGTAGTAGAGAGATGGTTCAGCAGTTAAGAACATTTGCTACATAATTATGAAGAGCAGAGTTCAGATCCAGCACCCACATTGGGTGGTTCACAGAATACCTGAATCTTCAGCTTCAAGGGATAGGATGCCTTCTTGTGGCTTTCTCAGTCACCCTCATACACTCACATGCATATGCAGGCATATGTAAAGTAAAAGTTTAAAAGAAAAAAAATTAAAAGAATGGTTTAGTTCACACCTATTTTCCCAGCACACTTGGGAGGTAGAGGCAGAAGGATGCAGGAGTTCAAGGCTAGCCTGGGGTGTTTGATAGAGGCAGGTGGATCTCTTGAGTTTGAGACCATTTTGGTCTATATATCAAGTTATAGGCCAGCCAGGACTGTATAGTGAGATTTCGTCTCAAAGACAACAAAACTCAAATAGTTAACACTTCGTAGCTGTACAAAAAGATAAAGCAGATCTAGAAACTGTTGTAACAGGTTTGCATCGGTGTGGTTGCACAGGTCTATAAGGCAGCACAGAGACACAGGGAGCAGGATTGCTGCAGATTTTGAGATTAGCCTGGTCTGTGTAACAAGTTTCCAGGGAGACCCTGTCCTGAAAGGTTTCTTTTTGTTTTAAATTATGTGTGTGTGTCTGTGTGTGCGTGTGTGTGATCATGTCTGTCTGTGTGTCTCAGGGTCAGAGGGCAACTTACAAGAGTTGGTTCTCTCCTGCCATTTGAGTTCCAGGGTTCAAACAGGTTTACCTGTAAGGGCCTTTACCTACCACTGAGTCTTTTTTTAATTATATGAAGCATTTTGATATTCTGGACTTGGTAGATTTGTGATTTTCTTGAATCTAAACCAATAAATAGAATGATCAGTATGGTAAGGGGAGAAATTAATTTCCAATTAACTACAGAAAAAAAGAATAAGCTTTAGGATAGACTAAAAAGGATGAATAGCTTGGTTGGTTTGCTTGCTTACCTATTTTATAGTGTTCGGGGTGGATCTCTGGGTCTTGCTCATAAAGAATGTTTTACAGTACCTGGTTGGACAACAATTTGTTTAGGCCAACAAATTGTGAAAGGAAAGAAATACCAATTTCTTATTTTTCTTTCTTCTACAAACCAGCATAATAGGTTTGTTCTGGACTGTAAAGACAAAGAACCGGACGTGCTGTTTGTGGGAGATTCCATGGTACAGTTGATGCAGCAGTATGAGGTAAATCAGAGGGTGTTCTTGGCTCCTAGTGTATGTCCACTGATAACTTACAAACTTTCTTTCTAAACTGACCTCATAGGCTTAGGATTCAGAGATGCTCTAGTGCCGTCTACAAGGGAAGGCAGATCTACCTGGTGGGATTCTTGGTGTAGTGTTATTTGTAACTAAACTCCCTTTTTGCTCTTGACTTCCAGGAAGCTTGACTTTTGCTGTATTTGCCTGGTGGTGATGTCTGATTCTTACTTCTGTTTGCTTTGTCCTGCTTATGATTCTCACTTGTTTGTGTTCTACCACTTTCTGATGTATTTTGTGTGTGTGTGTGTGTGTGTGTGTGTGTGTGTGTGTGTGTGTGTGTGTGTGTTGGGGATGGGGGGCAGGGGGTAGAGATCAAATTTCTCTGTATAGCCCTGGCTGTCCTGGAACTTACTCTGTAGACCAGGTTAGCTTCAAACTTCAAGACCTGCCTGTCTATGCCTCCTGAGTGCTAAGATTAAAGGAGTGCACTACCACTGCCCTGCAGCGTACTGTGTATTTTTGTAATGGGCTTTTCCGAATCTTTTTAGGGTTGGGCATGCTTACAAAGGAAACTTAAAAGAAAATACAGCTTTGTTTCTTTTTGGTTCCAATACTCTTAAGTTTCTTCAACTTGTATTTCTTCACTTTTTTTTTTTTTTAGACAAGGTTTCTTTATAGAACAGTTATATAACAGTCTTGCCTGTCCTGGAACTCTCTCTGTAGTCCAGACTGGCCTCGAACTCATAGAAATCCGAGTGCTGGGATTAAAGGCGTATCCACTACCTCCTGGCTTCACTTCATTTTTTTTAAAAAAAGTTGAATTCCTGGAAAAAAAAGTGTTTATTGAGCTGACAGCTTGATTTAGGGTGTTGCTGTCTCAATGGGCATAGAATGTGCTGTGCAGGTTCTTGAGCTGAGACTCAGTGCTTCATTAAGAACTGAGTCACTGCACGCTAGCATCTCAAAGCCCTTTACGTGAGTGGCATATTGTTTTCAGTGCTAACATTCGAATAAGGAACATGGAAGGTTAGCATGTAGAAGATGAGGGGCGGGGTAGTGCACACCTTGAATCCCAACACTAGGGAGGCAGAGACAGGCAGATCTCTGAGTTTGAGGCTAACCTGGTCTAGAGTGAGTCCCAGGACAGCCAGGGCTGCACAGAGAAACCCTGTTGCAAAAAGTAACAACAAAAATATGGAAGATTTATTAGTTTTAGATGTATTAAATCATGTTGCAATTGGAGAACTTTTATTTCCAGTGATTTTTTTTTTTTTTAGTTTAACTATATCAAGTTTTTTGTCTTTAGATATGGAGAGAGCTGTTTTCCCCACTTCATGCACTTAATTTTGGAATTGGGGGAGACACAACACGACATGTTTTATGGAGACTAAAGAATGGAGAACTGGAGAACATTAAACCTAAGGTGAGGAAACATACTTTTAAAAGAGTATGATTATTCTTGAGTCTTTCAAATATGGTTGTTTGACATAGTGAAAAATTGCTTCTTGAAAGGCCTGTTTTATGCTTGCTCTTTGCTTCATGCTTGTTTATGGGAAACATCATTGCTTAGGAAACATACTGAGGCACTGACTTAAAAAGGACTCAATCTGTTGTTTGGTTGTGTTGTATTGTGATTGTTATGACTCTTCAATTGTAGGAATCAAATTGATGCTCAGTCGAATGTGGAATGTGTGGGCCTGGGCAATACGGTGGGAAGCAGAGCCATGACTCACTTCAGGAAATTCTGAGCATATAAACAGATATATAGCCAAGTTCTCTGAGTGCTTCTGAAAAATGTTTAGGACAAATGTGAACAAATGAATCTGTAATGCCTTGTCACATTATAAACATCTGCACTGGGTGCACTGCATATAATTTTTTCAACCCCTAAAGAGAAAGAAAAGAAGAAACAAAGGAGAGTCACTAATGAAAGTTGGTTTCACTGGGCATAGTGGTGCATGCCTTTTAAATACAAGCGGAGAAAACATGTTTAAAACACAGCCTCCATCCCAGTGACTCCTTTCTTGAGTGCACCTGTGTGTTTATGGCCTTTGCACTCCTGGTTGCTCCTGCTATTGCATAGTGTATTTCTAACCAGAGAAAATCTTACTGTGTGTGAAGCAGTTCCTTAAATCCCACTTTAATACATCTGTCTGCCAGGAATGTTTCATTTTTATTCAGTTGAGTTCATTGTTCTTTTCTGTTAGTTAATGAATTGTGAGAGTAATTCTTTCTTGTTTCTTCCTGGTATAATTTTGGCACTTAAATATTAAATACTCGTAATTTATCTTAAAACATAATATTTGGCATAAGTCACTGTTTTTTGGGGGGAGGAATTTGATTACATGTATTTATTTCATGTGTATGCATTATGTGCTGAGTGCATGTGTAATAGTCAGAGGGCACCATGTAGAAATCGGTTTTCTCTTTCTACCACATGGGCTTGGAGATCGAACTCAGATTGAAGGCTTGGCAACCATGAAGCCATTTCATTTTCAGTTTCAATTTCCCAAACTGAAGTTACCCAACATCATCTGAGAAGCTCATTCTTCTTTTGATTTTTTTAAAGTTTTTATTACAGTTTTTATTTATTTTGCTTGTGTCTTCACGTGCACACATGTGAGTGAACATACTGTGGCACTGTGGAGGTCAGAGGACATTTGTGGGAGTCAGTTCCTTCTTTGCAACTTGTGGGTCCAAGGGATCGAAACTTAGGTCATTAGGCTTCTTGGCAAATCCCTTTACCTGTTGAGCCTTCTCACCTGTTCCTGATTCTCTTGATTTTTTTTTTTTTTGTTTTAAGTAAGCTTGTCATTTAAATGTTTTATGTTCTTTTATTTCTTGGTCTTTATCTTCTCCCTTCTTTTTTCTTCCCTCATTATAGGTCATTGTTGTCTGGGTAGGAACAAACAACCATGAAAATACAGCAGAAGAAGTAGCAGGTGGAATTGAGGCTATTGTACAACTTATAAATACAAGGCAGCCACAGGCCAAAGTCATTGTGCTGGTAAGTAGTCTTTCTGGGTGGAGATTTTTATATCTTTAGATCCACTGAGAATCTTTTTAAAAATGGTATCTCATCATACAGAGTCTTTAAGTGGGAGCAGTTTCTGATGGTTGTTATAAGGACAGGATGGTTAGGAGGAAAGGTCATGGAGGGAGGTATTTGGTATTACTAGTAGTTCGGGTGTTATCTTGTAGGTGCTGAAGAGTCAGGTCTTTTTTGACTGGTGTGTGTCTGAAGCCAAGAATTAGTTTTCACTGGGTGGGTGATGGTGGCAAACACCTTTAATCCCAGCACTCAGAAGTCGGAGCAAGCAGATCTCTGTGAGTTTGAGGCCAGCCTGGTCAATAGAGCAAGTTCTAGGACATCCAGGGCCACATAGAGAAATCCTATCTTAAAAAAACCACCAACAACAACAAAAGAAAGAGTTCTCTTCTACCACTATGTAGATCAGGGATCAAACTCGGGTCATTAGGTTTCATGACAACTTTTACCTGGTGAGTTATCTTGCCAGCTCCAGATCTTAGTTTTTATTTCATTGCATTCTATGCCTTATTCCATACTGGTATGTTGTGACTGAGCGTTAGCTCCGGAAAAAGCTTCATGGGAACGTTCATATATGAACAGTTCAGGGTAAAGCCTCCATAAATATTCTTTGTTTTCAAGTGGATATTAAGGAGCTGAGGGCATATAACTCAATGGTAGAGCATTTACATAGTATGTGTGTGACCCTGGATTTGATCCCCAGCACCAAATTTATATATAAAAAATAAACCAAATTTGATAAAGGTATTGATTATGGTCTTACCAATAATACTGAAACATTAGATGTAACCTAAATGATGAATCTGATAGGGGAGTGTAGGGGAGTGATCCCAGAGTTTTTTAATACATTAGCACAGATCATATTACAACTATGAGTGGATGTGAAAAAGACCATGATGTTTTGAAGTGGAAAAACCTATGGTTACTTAAACACACACTATTTGGAAAAAGTCTGAAAGAAACAGAATTAGAACAGTTTTTAGAAGTTTAAAGGGATTAAATTATCTCTGTATGCATACATGTATGTGTCTACATGTGAGTGTGAATGCCATGATGCACATGTTGCAAAGCAACTTCAGATGTTGGTCTTTGCCTTCTACCTAGTTTGAGACAACATCTCTTGTTCCACACTGCATATCCCAGGGTAGCTGGCCCACAGACTTCCAGGAATTCTCCTGTCCTACCTTCTGTCTCAGAACAGCAGTTCAGGGATCGTGGATAACTGCTGTGCCTTGCTTTCCTTGGATTCTGGGGAATTCGGGTTCTTGTGCATGGGCAGCAAGAACTTTACCCATTGAGCCATCTTTGTGGCTAGGAGTTTAATGTCTCATTTTAGCAACGATTTAAAATCAAAGGGGGCCGGGCGGTGGTGGCGCACACCTTTAATCCCAGCACTCAGGAGGCAGAGGCAGGCGGGTCTCTGTGAGTTCAAGGCCAGCCTGGTCTCCAAAGCGAGTTCCAGGAAAGCCTCAAAGCTACACAGAGCACAGAGAAACCCTGTCTCGAAAAACCAAAAAAAAAAAAAAAAAAAAAAAAAAGAAAAAAAAAAAGAAAAGAAAATCAAAGGGGGAAAAAATGAATGAACCAGCATACCTTGGTACTTTGATTAAGGAAAATGTTATGCAAATACATAAACTTTTTCTCATTTTTTTTTATAATTAGTTATTTTGTGTGTGCCGTACAAACTTGTGCCATGGTATGTATATGAAGGTCAAAAGACAACTTAAGAGAGTTGATTTTTCTTATACCACCTGGTTTCTGAGGATTGAGGTTAGATAAACAGGTTTATTGGCAATGACTTTTCTCATCGAGCCATCTCAATGGCTATTTTTTCCTCATTCTTGTTTGTAAATCCTAGTAGATATGTTGCCCCCATCATGAGAAATAGTCATTCTGCTGTTTTTTATGACTTGAGAGTTAGAACAAAGTGTGTGTTTATTGGTCCCTGGTCATCTTTCCTGGTTATTCCTTCTATCTCAACCAAACTTTGTTAGCATTGTTAACATGTGAAATATTAGGTACAGAGTCTTCAACTTTTTCTAGACAGGGTATTCTGTAGCCAAGGCTGGCATCAGACTCAATATGTAGCTGAAGATATTTAACTTCTACTCTTTAGCTCCCAACTGTGAGGATTACAGGCATGTGCCATCCATCACTCCTAGTCCCTGAGTTTGCACTTAACAGTAATAAGTTAAGCTTTAGGACTGACTTCATCATTTGAAATGTTTTAGTGCGGGGCGGTGGTGGCATGCCTTTAATCCCAGCACTCGGGAGGCAGAGGCAGGCAGATCTCTGTGAGTTCGAGGCCAGCCTGGGCCCAAGTGAGTTTCAGGAAAGGCGCAAAGCTACACAGAGAAACCCTGTCTCGGGAAGGAAAAAAAAAAATGTTTTAACATAGCAAGTATAGAGGGAGATGAACCAGTGTAACAATCTGAGAATTCTCTGTGGCTTTTGGGGAGCTATAAAATCGTAAGTAAATGGGCAACTAAAGCCCCAACACATTACTAAAAGAACTAAAGTAAATATGTACAAGTGTATGCTTTGAATATATGTTTATTTTTTGTAAAATAAAACTCACTGTAGAGCTACATTGCTGAGGCTTACAGTGTTTTTTTTATTTTTTTTTGGTTTTGGTTTTGGTTTTTTTCAAGACAGGGTTTCTCTGTGTAGCTTTGCCCCTTTCCTGGAACTTGCTTTGGAGACCAGGCTGGCCTGGAACTCACAAAGATCCACCTGCCTCTGCCTCCCGAGTGCTGGGATTAAAGGCGTACCCACCACCGCCTGGCATGGTGCACAACTTTAATCCCAGCACTCGGGAGGCAGAGGCAGCTGGATCTTTGAGTTTGAGGCCAGCCTGGTGTACAGAGCTGGACAGTTCCAGGACAGCCAGGGATACCCAGAGAAACCCCGTTCCGAAAAAAGCCAAAACCAACCAAACAAACCAATAAAAAACTCACAGTAAGGGCTGGCACTGTAGCTCATGGTGGAGCTCTAGCTTTACATTCATGAGGCCCTTGGTTTAATCCCTAGTACTACTAGTAATAACAAGTAAGTAAAATAAAGGACACACAATAAATCTGTTCTTGAAATACAACATCTTGCCGGGCGGTGGTGGCGCACGCCTTTAATCCCAGCACTCGGGAGGCAGAGGCAGGTGGATCTCTGTGAGTTCGAGGCCAGCCTGGGCTACCAAGTGAGTTCCAGGAAAGGCACAAAGCTACACAGAGAAACCCTGTCTCGAAAAACCAAAAAAAAAAAAAAGAAATACAACATCTTACATACTCTGTAGGAGAAATTGGGAACAAAACTTTTACCTGAATAGCAGTTACGTTTCCTTGTGTGCCATTACTAGGTATCGGCCAGCTGCAAGGATGGCAGTATCTGGAGTACTTCTGTTATGGAACCAACTGATTATCTGTTGAACACTACTGCTAGTTTGCATTGATAAAATCTTGCCCTTGCCGGGTGGTGGTGGCACACGCCTTTAATCCCAGCACTTGGAAGGCAGAGACAGGCAGATTTCTGTGAGTTCAAGGCCAGCCTGGGCTACCAAGTGAGCTCCAGGAAAGGCGCAAAGCTACACAGAGAAACCCTGTCTCGAAAAACCAAAAAAAAAGAAAGAAAGAAAGAAAAAAAGAAAAATCTTGCCGGGCGGTGGTGGCGCACACCTTTAATCCCAGCACTCAGGAGGCAGAGGCAGGCGGATCTCTGTGAGTTCGAGGCCTGCCTGGGCTACCAAGTGAGCTCCAGGAAAGGCGCAAAGCTACACAGAGAAACCTGTCTTGAAAAACCAAAAAAAAAAGAAAGAAAGAAAAATCTTGCTCTTGACATGTAATATTTCTCTTTACCATAGTAGGAAGACAGACATTGATTTATCTGAAAATTGTATTAGATCATTGATATACAAGTTAAAATTAATTTAGGATATATTTATCATACTAGGTATGTAATTCATTAATGTAATTCATGTGTTTCATTAAGACAGCTTTGATTCCAATTCTCTTTCTTTTTTTTTTTTTGATTTATTTATTTTTTATATATACAGTGCTCTGTCTGCATGTGTCCCTGCGGGACAGAAGAGGGCACCAGGTCTCATTACAGGTGGTTGTGAGCCATCATGTGGTTGCTGGGAATTGAACTCAGGACCTCTGGAAGAGCAGTCGGTACTCTTAACCACTGAGCCATCTCTCCAGCCCCCCAATTCTCTTTCTTATAATATGTTATAGTGTAGCTTTCTTTGGCATTGATAGGTTTGTCTAAGCTACATTCTCCTGACAAGGTATATGGAGAAAGAATTGAAGGGAGGACACACTGGCTTTGGGAGAACCAGTGGGAGATACTTTAGTAATTGGGATGAATAGCATTAAGTCCCTAAGTAAAAGTAATGTATATTATCGTGGTGAAGAAAAAGAAGATGGAGGCTGCGGATGTGACTCAGTTGATACAGTGCTTGCTGGGCATACAGTGAAGCCCTGGGTTCCATTCCTGGTACCATATAAACCAGATGTACTGGTATATGCCTGTAATCCTTAGCCATGTAGTAGTTTGAGGCCAGCCTGGGATTCATGAGATCCTGTCTCAGAAAACAAAGATTGATTAGAGAAATATATAGAATGTAAGCATTTAGTGATTCCATGATAAATAAGGAATGTGAGGTGAGAGACTTGGGATGTTGGAATGACAGTTGATACAGTGGACAAGGAGCACAGTTTAAAGAGAAGATGACAAACTGCTGTTGGACATGCTGTGGGGACTTCAGCAACATTTCATCTGTAGGTGGAAGTTCGTTGGAATTCTGAAGCTCTAAAAAAGATCTTGGCTAAGGTGTTCAGAGTGGCAGGCTGGAGAGATGGCCTAGTGGTTAAGAGCACTCACTTGCTGTTCTTCAGAGGACCTGGGTTTGACTGCCAGTACCCACATGATGACTCATAACCATCTGTAACTTCAGTTCCAGGGCATCTGATACCCTTTTCTGTCCTCTTTGGGTACCAGGTACAGATGTGGTACATAGACATATATGGAGGCGAAACACTCATACACATAAAATAATTTTAAAATGTTCAGAACGAAGAATAGTGGGTCCTAAAGATATCAGCAGTCAGCAACAGGATGAGGAAGACACTCAAGAACAAACAGGTCAGCTTTAAATAAAACTACCATAGTCAGGGATAGAGAGATGGCTCCATGACTAAGAACACCGACTGCTCTTTCAGAGGACCCAGGTTCAATACCCAGCACGCACATGGCAACTCACACCTGTCTGTAATTCCAGTCCCGGGGCTTCTGACATCTTCACCCAGACATACATACAGGCAAAACACCAATGAACATAAAATAAAAATAAATTATATTTAAAAAGAAAAAAAAAACCAAACTGCCATAGTCTGGTATTTTAGAAGCCAGAGTGTGCCAGATGGAACAGATATTCCAGGAATACTGGAAGTCATAAGTAAGTAAAGAAAAACAAATAGCTGTCTCTGTTAATGCTCTTCTGTGCTCTGCCCCAGGGTCTGTTACCTCGAGGTGAGAAGCCCAACCCTTTAAGACAAAAGAATGCCAAGGTGAACCAGCTTCTCAAGGTTTCCCTGCCGAAGCTTGCCAATGTGCAGCTCCTGGATACAGATGGGGGCTTCGTGCACTCGGACGGTGCCATCTCCTGCCACGACATGTTTGATTTTCTTCATCTCACGGGAGGGGGCTATGCAAAGATCTGCAAACCCCTCCATGAACTGATCATGCAGTTGCTGGAGGAGACACCAGAGGAGAAGCAAACCACCATTGCTTGACTGGCCATCAGTGTTACCAGCATCCCAGCTTCCTCAGATCAGTTACACCACTGGCACTACAGAATCCTTTCTTAAGGCACTTTGCATTGTACAATGTTCCTGGATGCTTGTATCTAATATTTGAAGGGAGGAGGAGGGATTTAAACTGGTCCTGTATATAAAAGTTGGTTTGGCACAGGAGAAAAATTAGCCAAGGAAAATTCATTTGAAACCAGAGGGGACTTTTAGTTGTATATGACACCTTTGTCGAATCATCACTGTTTTTCCTAGGACAACATCAAGCAGGAGTACAACATGAAGATTCTTTTCTTGGCCCTTTTTTCTATGGATTATGTCTTATGTGATAATTATCACATCTACTTGGCTTTAAACTTATTTTTGGTCCAGTTTTAAGGTTCATGAGTTAGTGTGTTGTGTTGTTTTGTTTGATTCATGTATCCTCAGTATTTTTATATAACATATAGCATCAGATTAAACATGCTTGTCATTCAAATACGGAAGATGCTATAGTTACAAGTGAGTCTGTTCCTCTCAATCTAGCAGTGAAAACAAGTTCTGGGGACTGTGGGGTATTATTTGTATGCTGCTGAATATCATGTCTATAATAGACCCATGCATGCAGCCTTTCCTCTGCTTCCCCTTCATCTCTTTGCAGATGGGTTCTTTCCATTGCAAGCTTTTAACTCATTTTTGATCTAGGAGTTGCATCGCTGTCAGGATGATCTTACTGATGTATAACTCATTCTGTGTGGTGTTCTGTTATGTAGGGTCTGTGTGGTGTTACTCACCCAGAGTTCTGGTTGTCGCCCCCTCCTCCCCAACCTGTTATGGTTTGTTTTGTTTTGAGCATTTGTGGTAGGGGTCAGAATTGTTTCCCATTCCATAATGCCTGATGTTATTTTAAGTTTTATGTTATCTTAAGGTGTATATGTTTGTTTTCATTTTATATATATATAGAGATAGATATATATATATTTTACAGTACTGGAATCAAACCCAGGGCCTAGCATATACTAAGCAAGTGCTCTGCCACTGAAGTAATCCCTAGTCTTGTTTATTTTTTAATTGGTTTAATTCTTAAATTCTATCAGTAAAAAAAATTTGGCTGTTTAAATGGGAAACAAGCTGCTCTTCATAATAGATGTGCTATCTTTTTTGTTTTTTTGAAGGCAGAGTTTCTCTGTATAATCCTGGCTGTCCTGGAACACTCTGTTTACCAGGCTGATCTCTCAAACTCAGAGATCAGCCTGTCTCTGCTTCCCCAATGCTAGGATCAAAGGCATGCCCCACCATGTCCCACTTTGGATGTGCTAGCTTTATTCCACCATTTTAGTAAAGATGAACTAGGTTCATATTTTAGTTTTTGAGACAGGGTCTCACTGTGTAGTTCTGGGTAGCCTGGAACTTGCTATGTAGACCAGACTGACCTTGAACTCCCAGAGATCTGCCTGCCCCTGCCTCCTGAGGACTGAGATTAAAGGCATACACCACCATGCAGATGGCTCATTTAACTTTCAAAGTTCCTTATATAATGTGTGTTCATCGAGATTTCAAGAGAGCTCTTTACAGTCCTACTGGTTTGCTCTTGAGCTACACAAACTGCCACTTGAGAGAAAAGTAGATTTTTGGTTGTCCAATATGCCTATGGACCCTGTACAAACTGGATCTACAAACATTTTAAACTGGACCAGGTTGGGGATTGAAGTAACCCATTAAATGTGCTCTGTCATGATTCTGCTTAATGATTACATTCAGTAGCTACGATCTAGGCTTTATGTTCTGCTTTCAACGCAGCTATCAGGGCTGGTTTGTGCTGAGACCTGCACCTGACTGAGAAGGATTAGAAGTTGGGATGGCGTTTTTTCCTGGTGAGCCTCTTTGTAGTTTATTTTAATGCATAGTCTTGTGAATATATCATGTCTTCATTAGCAACAGGAAAATACACATGGTGTTTACTAAAATTGTTTACTACATTCAAATTCCCTTTTATTTTTTTAGTAGCCCAAGCTCTTGAGTTTTTCAAGACATTGTTTTCTGAACTGAGGTATAATTTTAGGAAGGAGATCTAATTAAGCCAGAATTTTGTGTGTAAAAAGAACATTTTCTATCCTGGTGTTTCTGTGTTCCTCGGGGAGAGTAGGAGTATGGTCCAAATGAATCCATTAGGTCACTCCTGCAGCATGCGCTTGTAGTTTCTCTCTTGACCAAGGATGAACTAGTCCTATGAGCTGGCCTTCAGCTCCTGCATATGTGTATAAACCTCAGATGTTACTACATTTTATATCTACCAGAGCTATTCAAGCAATAGTATTTGAACCACTAGCCTTTTAAATAAAACTCTGCCCTATTGCTAACGTGCAGCTACCGAGTCCACTGTCATTTCTTGCCAGGTTTATTTGTGCTGTTTTAGGGGAACAGTGTATATTGCTTTTTATTTGGTTTACATCCCAGATTGCTTAGTCTTTGTTTTTTTTTTTTTTTTTTTTAAGATGTGAACTGAATGCAGTGTCCACATGAAATGTCCTAGTTTGTCATTGTGATTAAGGGACCAGACAGCCAGCACAGATAATACTTTGTTCTCTCTTTTTGGTAGGTGGGCTGGTGGTTTTCTTAGGCAGAGTCTACATGTACTCTGGCTGCCCTAGAATGTTTGGTGATCCTCCTGTCTCTCTCCAGCCCTGGATTACAGGCCCCCTCCACCATTCCTGGCTTGTTCTGTTCCTTTCCCAATGTTTTTCTTCCCTTTGAGACAGGGTCTCACTATAGTACAGCCTGGCTTTCAACTTACCATGTAGCTGTGGATGCCCTTGAACTCAGTCTTTCTGCAAGCTCTACCGTCCAGGTGCTAGGGGTCGCGTCTCTAATGTGGCAGGTTGGAGATGCCCTGCTACAGGCATCATCTGTTGCAAGTAGCTTGGCTGCCCTTGCATTGTAGATTACGTTGGCAGTGCTCTGGCCACAATGTCAGGGCTGGTAGGACTGTTGAGGACCTTTGTCTATCCTGATTCTTCTGTCAAAATTCTTCACTCAACAAAGTAAGTTTTGAATAGCTCATGCCCTATCCTTGAGAATTGTAACTCTCATTGTTAAAAAAGTCCCAAATTTCTGTTTGCGTTTTTCAACCTAACCACTTACAGTTGTATGCTGATGCCTGAAACCTGTTTGTGCTGAAGTGTGTGAACAGTGCCAGTTTTATATTTATTACAGTGGTGAGGAAAGTAGACACAAAAGGGAGCTTGGCCAGCTCCTGACCTTTGAGTGGTGTGGGTGGGAGCAGAGTTGGGGCTTGCCTATAATCTTCCTCTCCAGGACCACTGCAGCAGGCTGACTGAACCTCCCCAGGGAAGCTCGTGACTGTGTTTTGGTAAAGGCTTCTTGACTAGAATCCATTCTGTTCAGTGCTTATTTAATATAAAATTCAACATTTCACTGCGAACTTACTGATGTCTTCCTGTCTCTTTTATCGTAGTTTAGATTCCAATGGAAAAAGCAGGGATGGGTTTTCCTATCTTATAAACAAAATGGATTCTTGGCTCATCTTATGTCCCATGAAACTGAATGTACCAAATTGACTCCACCTCCCGCAGGGTAGGACAGTAGGATGGGTGAGTAATTACACGTAACCCTGAGTAGATGTGTGAGAGGTTGTTGTAGATTGGTCACAATCTCCCTATGTAGCCTTGCCTGGAACTCAGAAATCTGCCTGCCACACCTCTCATGTGCTCAGATTAAAGGTGTGCCCTACCATGCCTAGCCTTAGAGATAACTAATAAACCATAAACTGACCTTTGACCCTGTTTTGTAAATTCAGTGTTTAGAATTTATTCACAGAATGTCCCAGGTGGCATTGTTTCTCCATTCTTCATACCAACAGTCACCATGATTTGAATGCTTGGACCAGTGTCTCCTGTTAGAGCTTACACTCAGATGGCCTGCTGGGTTCCTGTAACTTCTAGGGAGAAATGCTTCAGGATGTCTTCCATCCCAGGTGTTTTGTGTGGAGGTAGCCCCATATAGCTATTGGTTAAGAGGCCAGGTTACACAGAGAAACCTTGTCTTGAAAAACAAAAAGAAGAGGCTTAGAAATTGAGTGTCGCGTCCGAGCTAAGGTAGCCTAGCTTAAATAGTTGAGCCAGCTTTGAGGCGGCGGCCTTCCCTCCTTGTGCTGGTGCTGCCCATTGCTCTAGGTTCTCATGAGATGAGGGCATCATGGGTCTAGGTGCCCTCAGGGGGATGTCCTAGGATTGCTGTGTCCTCCCCCGGGTGCAGCAGCAGCTGCTTTAGTCTACATGCTGCTAGTGTCTCCCTATCAGTTCTGCTTTGTGTGGTCACACATTCAATAGCCTTATTTAAAGTGCACTGTCTGGCCATCTGACTTCCCACCTTCAGCCAGCACTGAAATCACTGTGAAACAAGAATTTGTGCTGATGTACCTATGGGGTTGCAGAGGCTACAGTGCTGTGTTAGCTTGTCAGTAAAGTCAAATTTAGAGGATACTACTTAGATGAATGAATTTAAAATGTAAAGAGAATGTGGAGTCAAAATGCAACTCCCTGCATAGCTAATCCTTCCAATATCCAGAAAGATGATTTGTTCGTCCTGTAGCTCAGGCTGGCCTGGAACTCATTGTGTAGCTGAGGATGATCTTGAACTCATCATCCTGCTTCTGTTTTCTAAGTGCTGAGGTTACAGTGTTCACCACATCTGGCCAGAACGATAGCTTCAGTGTAGACAGTTGGCCTGCTTCCAGTGCCATGAAGGAGGAGACCATAATTGCAGTTGAAAACCTCAGACAAAGTCTTACTCAGACCTCCAGAAAACATGACTGCTTTCCTTGACGTCCATCTTATAGATAAGGCTAGAATAGTTTTTCAGATAGATAGATGAGTGTCATGAGTGTCATCGGTCCCAGTATGACACATCATGATGCCAGTACAGGACATGAACCTTGAACATAGCCTCCTTTACCTCCCGTGCCTCCCAAGCTGAAATTGTGTTCCAAGCATTCTGTGAAGCTATGAGACTAGTACAAGGTATCCTATCCTAATGACACAGCACACCAGCAGTAGTTACACTGGAGCATATGGCTAAACATTTCTACGGCATACTCACGTCACACTGCCACAGTGATGCTGCTGTATTGAAAGGCAGGCTACAGATGATAAAAGGCAGAAATCTGAAATCGGGTGGTTTTCTTCCAACACAGCTAATACAACAAAGTTCCTCTCCACCCAAGCTCTTAGAGATCTTGTCTTTGTCAAAGACTACCTTAGATTGTTTTTAAATAAGGTTTCCCTATGTTGTGCAGGCTGGCCTTGAACTGGCTGTCCTCTGCCTCAGCCTGCCAAGTAGGTGGAATTATAGACCTGGATTACTGGGCCCAGCTTGCTCACATTTTTACGTAGCCATTCTGAATCAAGGATCTTCAGAGTTCGGCTGAACATTGTTTCTCTTTGATGCCAGTGTGATCTCATGTCGGCCTCTTGCCTTTACTTAGTTTCTGGCTCATTTAAACTTATTCATTTATAAACACATTTTGTTTGTTTGTTTGTTTTGTGTTGTTTTTAGACAGGTTCTCCCTATCTAACCCTGACTGGGTTCAGACTGACCACCTTGCCTCAGCCTCCTAGGTGCTAAGATTACAGACATGCACCACTGCTTGGCTTCCACGAACAAATTTTACACACTGAGCAAGCTTTGTCAGCACACTAGTGAAGAAGTCAAATACAACAGCATGTCTTGGACAGCTACTGGCTTACAAGGTCAAGTTCAAGACTCTCCCGTTCTTGTTTAATCCTTTGAGCTTTCATACTGGTACCATGACTGAAGTGTACGACTGCTCCAAGGTGACACTGCTGTCTGGAATATGTCCTGTCCTCCTTGCTGGCTAGTTCCTCAAGTTTCACCCAACAGAGACACCTGGAGAGTTTGCTGTTTTGTCCTGTTTTTAGCTCCAGTCTATAAGGGCGCAAGTCTATGGTCACGTGATATCCTCTGTAAACTTTAAAAAGGGTGGCTGTTTTTGTTGTTCTTTGTTTTTCAAACTACATATATTTTGAAGTGTGTGCAAATTGCCACAGTGACCTGGGGAGGTTGGAGGGTAGCCAGTGGGAGTTGGTTCTCTCCTTACCGTGTGGGTTCTGGTTCTGGGACTTAGGTCTTAAGGCTGGGCAAATCGTCTTTATCTGCTGAGCCATCTCCCAAGCCTACATAAATACAGAAGGTGCTTTAAGCCTCTCTCTGTTCCCAGCACAGCTTAGTGACAAGTACAGGCCAGGCACTGAATGAATGAATGAATGAATAAATGGGAAGTCTTCCTTTGTCATCTGGCTAGAAACTCAGAACTCAGGAGCACAGACCTTTAATTCTGTGCCCACTTCTTTTAGTGACACCGTACAACTTCTGTGAAACAATAGAGATTATTTTTGCTAGTGATAAATGAAGGTGAAATAGAAATAAAATTTACTTGGGTAAGGGCATTTGCTGCCAAGCCTGACCTCCTGAATTCCATTCCCAGGACCCACATGGGAAGAAGAAGAGAACTGACTTCTGCAGGTTATCCTTTGGCACACTGTCTCACACATGAACTCCCCCTCTTCAACACACCAACAAGCATGATTTTTAAAAGCAGGTGTCTCATAACTGTAACTCCAGTTCTAGGGCACCAAAACATCAATGCACATAAAATTAAAAAAAAAATAACTAAAAGCAGACGCTGGGCATGGTGGCACAAGCCTATAATTTCAACACTTAAAAATCTGTAGCAGGCAGGCTTGGTGGTGAATGCCTTTAATCCCAGCACTTGGGAGGCAGAGGTAGGTGAATCTCTGTGAGTTTGAAGCCAGTGTGGTCTACATATCAAGCTCCAGGACAGCCAGGGCTACATAAAGAGACTCTTCCTTGACCAAGCGGTGGTGATGCACACCTTTAATCCCAGTACTCGGGAGGCACAGGTAGGTGGATCTCTGACTTTGAAGCCAGCCTGGCCCACAGAGCTAGTTCCAGGACAGCTAGGGCTGTTACGCAGAGAAACCTTGTCTTAAAAAACCAAAAAAGAAAAAAAAAAAAAGAGAGAGGCCCTTCCTCAAAAACAAACAAAATCTGCGGCAGGATTGCCAGTGGTGAGTTCTGTGCCAGCCTGGGCTGCAGAATAGACCTTGCCTCACTAAAAGGAAAAGGAGAGGGGGAACTCATGGTGCTGCAAACTTACAATCCCCAGCATTCAGGGAAGTAGAGGCAGGAGGATCAAGAGGCAGGGGTTCAAGACCAATTTAGTCTACTTGAGACCATATTTAAAACAACACCACAAACCACACAAAACAAAAGCAGAAAGATGTGCCGGGTACTGGTGGTGCACACCTTCAATCCCAGCACTCAGGAGGTAGAGTCAGGAGGATCTCTGAGTTTGAGGCCAGCCTGGGCTACAGAGCAAGTTCCAGGAAAGGCTCCAAAGCTACACAGAGAAACCTTGTCTCAAAATCAAAACAAACAAACAAAAGAAGCAGAAAGATGCAACACATGCATAATACCAAAAACATTCTGAAACCTTTAATTTGTGTGATTAGAATGGAATAGAATATTTTAAGTGATGAAGCTGGGTGTGGTGGTGCATAGCTTTAATCCCAGCACTTGGAAGTCAGAGGCAGGTGGAACTCTTCATTTGAGGTCAACCTGGTGTACATAAGTAGTGCCTCTCTATATATTAGAGTCCAGGCCAGCCAAAGCTTCGTAGTGAGACTCTGTGTTTAAAAAAAAGAAAAAAGATTTAGAAGAGGCTAGACTGGTTTTGGAGGTATTAGGAATTAGGAAGTCATCTTGGAAGGCTTCAGACCAGTAAAAGATGTGAGAGGTGTGTAAAGTGAACAGTGGGGCTAGGGCTGCAGAGTTCCCTGTGATCTGTAGATGTATAAGAGTTGGGCACAACTCCTTAGCAGCACCCTGACTTACTGGCCCGAGGCTCAGGCTTTTCTGTATGTGGAAGAGAGCCGCTGGTCTCTTGTCAGTGATCCTTGGAGGCACAGATTTGAATTGATCTATTATTTAATCTGATTGTGTCCTGCAACCTGATGCCCAGTCAGCCTTTCCTGGAAAGCTCTTAGGGTTCTGTCATATAGCCAGAGGGAACCAGATACAGGGCCCGGGTGACTCAGTGTGAGTGGTGAAAGCTGTAGGGAATGGAAAGTGACAGCTCTTGCTCTGGCAGAAAGCCCTGCCCATTTGCTCAAAGTTATTTGATCTCATTTCCCGTGCCAATTTTTAAAATTCCTCCCCTCACCCACACACCCACCCAGTACTGCAGATTGAATCCAGGCTCCTCACACTTACCGAGCAAGTGCTCTACCACCGAGCTATGTACATCTTAAGCCCTTTTTATGTTTTGACACAGGGCTTGCTAAATTAAGCAGGCCTTGAACCTGTGGACCTCCTGACTCAGCCCCTTGACTAGCTGGGATTACAGATCTGTGTCATCAAGCCAAGCTGCTCTTCCTGGTCTTTAGGCAATAGTTTAAAATACGCATGGAGAGCTGGATGTGGTGGTGCACACCTTTAGTCCCAGCACTTGGGAAGCAGAGGCAGGCAGATCCCTGAGTTTAAGGCCAGCCTGGTCTACAGAGTGAGTTCCAGGACAGCCAGGGCCACACAGAGAAACCCTGTCTTGAAAAAAAAGGGGGGGAGGGGGAAAAAGATATGCACACAGGCATTCTATACCACCTGCAGTATTCAGAACAATGGGGATGAGACGTGGCTCTTGAACATTTGGAGTTTATTTGCCCAAGGCATACAGGGCAAGGTTTTAACTAGAACTTTCTGACATCAAAGTCTTCCTTTGGGCTTTGAGGCAGTGCCCATATAGCTCACACTTGTCTTAAATTCACACCCTTCCAGCCTGACTTTAAAATGCTAGAATTAGAGGACAGTGTCCTAACACCCGGCAGCCTCGCTTCTCTTAGTGACTCAAAAGATAAAACCTAGAGCCCCACCACATGTGCTGGGCAGGTTTTTGACTTCCAATTCCTTGCTTTTCTAGGGGCTCGGAAGATGAGAAAGTGCTTGCCCTTCTAGGAGGAGAATATGAGTTTGTTCTCCAGAATCTATGTAAAAGCATGGTGGTAAGCACTCATAATCTTATGGCTGGAGGGGCTTGGGTAGGAAGATTACCGGGGGCGCACTGGCCAGTCAGCCTAGCCTACTTGGTGAATTTCAAACCAGCAAGTGGCCCTTTCTCAAGTGAGTGGTATAAGGAACCTGAAGAATGATATCCAAGGTTGACCACTAGTTTTTATATGCACATACATGTACACACACACATAGATCCTTTTCCTGAGAAGCTATGTGAGAAGTTTGAGACTTCTCAGAATGACAGAATAAGTCTTGTTTAACTGAGTCCTGGCCTGATGTAAAGCCATTTCCATAGCCCTTGAAGGAAAGAGAACCAGACACAAGGGTGGTCCTGGGAAGGAAGAGAACTTAAGTGATGGAAGACAGTGCTGAAACACAGCCCCTCTCATAGTCACACGAGAACAGGGAACTTCAAGTGTGCTTCCTTCACAGGCTTGGTTTTGCAACCTTTCTCCCTGGGTTAAAGTTATAACACTGCTCAGTTCCATAGTCTGTTTTCATTCTACCAGCGACCCATAGGCATGGCTGCATCCTTTCCCCTAGGTTCCTAATTATGTACCTGATTGGATTTGGTTAATCCATCTGCCAGGGCAATGCCAGGTTGGAAACCTTGCCAGCTGCCTGGTAAATGGTCCCTTTTCTTTGGCCCATTGAGCTTCGGAGCTCAGGAAAGATGGCCCACAGGAAGATAGATGTCTTCTGGGTCTGGGAATCTAACTGTCCCTTTAGGGCCAAGATTAGCCTGAGCTTTTGTTGGTTTGGTTTTGGTTTTAGAGACTGGGTCCCTTGTTGCTAGCCTTGAACTCCCTGCTTTTACCTTTCAAAGCTGTGATTAGAGGTATGTGTCACCATGCCTGGCTGGGCTGAGCTTTTCATATAATGCCGGGGACTGTAGTAGCTGACCCTGCACAGAAGGCCAGAGCTCTTTCCTGAGACCTCCACAGCTTCCCTGTGCACCCACAAGCCTGGCTTTGAGACCCAGCCCTGCCTTCTCCAACAAGCCAGGTCTTCTCCCCTCTCCTACAGGCTTCAGAAAGGACCTATTCATAACAGGTCCCTCTCTAGAGGGAAGGGCAGGAGCAGAGGAAAGTTCTGGGCTTGCTGCCCTTGTCCAGAGTGTGGGTAACCAGGGTCTTGCCCATTCAGAGGTTAAGCCCTTGAGACCTTGACCAAGGGAAGGATCCCTTCTGAAAGAGCCAAGTGTGGTCTCAGAACTTTGAAAGGTTGAGGCAGGAGGACTACTATGTGTTTGAGGACAGTCTAGCCTGCACAATGGGTGCTGAGCCAGCTAAGGTTACATAGAGAGACCCTGTCTCAACATGGCTCCCAACTCCAGCCCCCACAACCCTAACCTGAGGGAGGGGGGAAGTTACTAGAAGAAAGAAACCGAACAGGAATGTGGATAGGTCACAGTTGTGTACCCCAGAGGCATTCTCCAACTTTGTTGCAAAAGCTCTTGAGTGTTAATGTGCGGACTTCTGGTCTCAGCCCCAGCTGTGCGTTTATTATTAGTGGTTTTTAACAGGATCTTACTGTGTAACCCAGGACACCCTTGAATTCGTGGTCCTACTGCGTCTGCCTCATAGTGGCTAAGAGCATCGTCATGTACCGCCATGCCTGGCACTCATCCAAGGGTCATATTTAGAATGCTGCTTCCTTGCCATCCACCCACAGCCCCAGTTAGTACAGTTAAAGCACTAACCAGTCTGGCAGAGACTCTGATCTTGAAGTTTATGTTCCTCTCAGCCCCCAGGGAAGGTGCTGTCCTATAGTAGACCATTTAGATGCTATCGGCTGGGAGGGAGCCCTGAGGTCAGCGCCGCAGTGTTCCTTGGAGTTTCTGAGTATTTACTGGCAAGACAGCGGGGTCAAGATGAGAGGAAGTGAAAGCCAACTGGCCCATGGAGATCCCATCTGATTCTCCGAGTGTGATGGCCGATGGCCAGTTGCTTGAAGAGCTTGCCGTGAAGTAGCGTGCTAGTCTGAGGGTCCACAGACCCAGGCCTGTTGAGATATGCTGGCATGAGGAGTGAAACAAGATGCAAAACCTTATCGCAGCGGCTAGGGGCTCAGCCGAGGGGCAGAACATGGGATTAGCATACATGAATCAATCCCTGGATTTAATGCCTACCCTTTCTCCCTCCCCCACCAAAGGATGAGCATAGTGAGCTACTAATGAACTTTCTGGATTTTACTTGACCCGTGTGTACAGTGGCAAACTGTCCTGTTGTTGATTCAGGGCCTTGCTATATTACCCAGGCTAACCTGTACTCGGACCTGCCATGCCTCAGCCTCCCAAGTAGCTGGGATTTGTTGCTGCCCCTGCTGTGGTCTAGTTCTTCAAGAATGCTGTTCATGAACAGGCCAGCTATAATTCTGCTTATTTATCCATGGATTTAGAAGACTACTTGGGACATAGTATGTGCTTATTAAATATTTGTGGGAATGAATTACTATTTATAGCTGGTCATTGGAAGAATGCTCCTGTAGGAAGACAGTACCAGACGTCGTCCAGACTGGTATAATCTTGCCAGTGGATAGTGCTCTGAGGCGGTGGCATTGGCCCACATGCTTTCAGCTGACAACTTCAGGGTTAGCCATATTTCTTTTTCTTTTTCTTTTTTT
>CABHPQ010153726.1:9287-47249 GCA_902168405.1 Peromyscus aztecus
CCCTCTCTCCCTTCCCTCCCTCCTTCCTTCCTCCCTTCCTTCCCTCCCTCTTTTCTTCCTCCCTCCCTCCCTCTCTTCCTTCCTTCCTTCCTTTTTTAAAAATTTTATTTGTAATTTATTTTACCTCATGGGTCCTTTGCATATATATTATGGCTTCTGATTGTCTTTATAGAATTCCTGAGCATGTGAAGGTGTGTGTTTTTGTATCTTTATCTGTTTCTTATGCCTTTTCTGGGGCTCTTTTTTCTTCTGTTTGTTTATATTGTCCTATTCCTATTTGTTTGTTTTTGTTTCATATTACTATATTTTATTTCATTATTATCCCTTAGACACCTACTTGTTATCCAATGAGAAAAAGAAAGATTGATGGATTCTGATGGGAGGGGAGGTGGGGAGGAACTGGGAGGAGTAGAGGGAGTCAATAAAAAAGAATTATAACTCTAAAAGAATGTCTGCAAAGCCCACTGTTAATATTAATGGAAATTCTTCCCATCACATGGCATAATTCACCTTACATGTCTACTCAGAATGAATCTTTAAAGAACAGCTAAGGTGTACAAAGTTTCATGTTGAGGGGACAGTGATAATTTACTCACTTTTGATGTGATGAGTACTTCAATGGTAGAGGCCATCTTTTAAAGCTTAAAAACTATCTTTGTGGCTGGAGAGATGGCTCAGTGCTTAGGGACACTTAGTGCTCCTGCAGAAGACTTGAGTTCAGTTCCCACCACCCACAAGGTGTCTCACAAATGCCTTTAACTCCTGTTCCAGGTAATTTGATACCATTTTGCGGCTACTGCTGGTACTGTATGCATGCATGTAGTACACCTATACACACTCAGGCACACACAATACATGAAAATGAATAAATAAATATTAATAAATAGAATTTAAAAGTAGAGGCCTTGTATGTAATGTTTCCTTCAGGCAGAAAAGATACCTAGCTTTTCCCAGTGCATTTGAAACACTGCTTACAGCCTCTTATGCATCTAATTAGTCTTTATTATTTATATATTTTCTGATTATTGTTTAATTTTTCATTGTTTAACAACTTAATACATTTTTTAAAAGATTTTAATTGTCTTCAACTCAACACCTCTCTCTCATCTGCCTACATCTCCTATTGGAGCTTATGAAGAAACTATTTTGGTTCTTGTTCTTTTTCTGCCCCTCTATATGACTTCCTACTGGAGTAGGCTGATAGGTGATATAAAACTGCAGAGAATTCAACATATCTGAGGTCTTCTTTGTGCTATTGCTTTTATATGAATATGTTGATATGGCCAAATCTGGGGCTCTAGACCTGATCCTGCCTCTGCCTTGGGTTGTCTTTTAGCATCACTAGTCTTGTCTGTATATGTCCTACACTTTAAGGACATGTGGTTCTTTAAACATTACTTAAATTATGCATTGTACATGTTACTGTAGATACGGGGGTGAATTGTGCCGGTCCTATTCTGTAAACTCAAAGTGTAGCTGAGAAGACAGACATGTAAGGGGAAAAATAACCCAGATTCAGTCAGAACACAAGAATTAGAAAGTGTAATATATAAGCTGGGTGGTGGAGGTGGTGGTGGTGCATGCCTTTAATCCCAGCACTGGGGAGGCAGAAGCAGGTGGATCTCTGTGAGTTCAAGGCCAGCCTGGTCTACAAAGAGAGTTCCAGGACAGGCTCCAAAGAGAAACCCTGTTTCGAAAAAACCAAAAAAAAAAAGTTGAATAATATATGTACAATTGTTTATAAACTTCATGTTAGGCACGAAGTTTCTATTACAATGTGAGTAGTATTCTCTGACATTTCCATTTTGTAAACTATTTTTTTTTCATAGCAGAGCATCTGTGATTATATCAATTGAAGGAATATACCAGCTTTTGAGATATGATGCCTGGACTTACTTCAAAGGCATGGAAACAAACTGTAGTCTACTGTCACTTTGTGTTCCGTCTCTATGTCATGTGTAGGGTGACACCAGGTGTCTAGTGATATTCTAGGGAGCACTCACTAATCCTGAGCTATTTCTGTGTCCTGCCTTTTACTGTCTGAGATTGTCATTCACTATAATCACAGATTGTTGACAGGGGAGGTACCTTGACTTTTGTGTCTTTTCTACAACCTGAACTGTTATCAACCCTGCAAGACCTTCCTTGGCAATGTTTCTTGGATTTTCTTCTTCTGCATTTCCACTGAAACGTAATTATCCAGTATGGGGAGGTTGGGTAGAGCTGTGGCTAATCAACAGATGAGAGATTTTCATTATGTCTGGGATATTTTAGGTCATGTTCCTCCAGTTCCTTCACAAGGCAAAACTGATGTCAGTATTTATGGTGACTACAGAGAAACCTGGCTGGTGAAATGACTCATCAGGTAAATCATCTGTTGCCAAGCCTGATGATCCGAGTTAGATGCCTGGGACTCATACGGTGGAAGGAGAACCTAATTGCCAGAAGTTGTCCTCAAACCTATGTGAGCGCTATTGCATGCACAAACCCACACAGGAACCGTCAATCAGTCAGTCAAAAATGTAGTAAAAATGTAAGCTGGACATAGTGGGATATGCCCATAATCCTGGAACTTTAGAGGATAAGCAGGACATGAGTTTAAGGCAAGCCTGGACCAGTCTGAACTATAAAAATGAAATCCTATCTCAAAAGAACTAGAAAACAAAGGGAATCTAACATTATTGTTCACTGTGGAAGAATTAAGACTACTAATTAATAGTATAAAATTAAGGTCTGAGGCCAAACATACAGATTAGCTATGTCAAGGCTCTTGTAGTTTTGTTGCCTCATGTGTGAACTGAAATACTAATACCACTACCATCAGATTATGGTGAGAGTCAACTTAGCCATCTCCTAGAGAAATGGCTGGAATACCTGAAAACCTCATTCAGCACCACCTATTAAAAGCAGTGCAGGGGAGGATGAAGAGATTGCTCAGTGATCAAGAGCACATGCTATTCTTCCAGAGGACTGGAAAACCCCCATAGAGGCTTATAAATTCAGTTACACTGGTTCTGATGCCCTCCCTTCTGGACTCCTCAGGTATCTGTACACACACACACACACACACACACACACACACATACACACACACACACACACAATTATAAATAAATCTTTAAAATATTGAAAACAATGGACTGATAAAAAATATTTTAAGAAATGGGTTCATTTAGTTTTCTAAAGAAGACACATAAATTTTTAGATCAAAAGGTTGAACTGCTTTCTCGTTAATTTTTTTTGCTAGACTTAGGATAGTTTCTGAAATTAAATCAAGGCCTATTGATAGAGGCAGAGTGTTCTGTATGGTAAATCTTGGGGAAGGGAAACAGGGGTCTGTTCCTTACCACAATCTGTAGGGATAGATTCAAAAAGAATTGGTGAGAGAATGGATTGTATGGAAGGAGTTATTGTGCAGGTCATGGGGACTTTCAGAACACAGTGCAAAAAAGGACATTGGCTAAATTTTTATTCACATCATTGTTCTATGCTGTAAAAAATTTATGTCAGTTCAAATGGAGAAAATTATTAATAGTCAATCAATGGAAATTAAAATGAATCACGTGTCTCCCCCCCATCCCGCCCAGGCCAGTATAACAAAATTTTTATTGATCATTTTTTGAAAAGAGTAATTTTTGGTTTAGGTTTTTTGACATCTTGATGGATTTCAAGAAAGCTAACTTATGCTGATGCTGTTTCTCATTTGTCTTTTAAAGTCCATGAGCTAAATGCTTTTATTTTCAAGTTCACATACACTTTGGTTTTGGACATTTTACCTGTGGCTTAGACTATCACTACTTCCTACACCTGGTTGGCCACCACAGTCCCCTTGGGCAGAGTGAGAACCAACAAAAATGAATGAAGATGGCTTAAATAAGGCAGTGATTTATTTATTTTTCATGGAAAAGGAATCCAGTGATGCACTGTGCAGAGAACATGATGCCTCTGAGTTCTTAATGGCTTTCCATTTTTCTATGCTGTTAATTCCACATTCACCTTTCTGTTCAAGTTGGAAGCCTAGGCTCTAAAATGAGAGTGGAGGAGAAAAAAAGTTGGTATGTCTTTCCTTGATATTACTCCCTCAAAAATCCATACTTCTAAATGTATCTTACAAACTGCAGTTAGTCAAATGGCTTACTGGAGCAACAGAGAAGAACTTATAGAATTTAGCTGATAACTTTGGTCCTTTGAAAGTAGTAGGGATTTGACACAGGAGAAGACTGTGGACAGAAAGATGGGGTATTGTGAAGCTCTGCTATAGACATATTTTGAACTGATACTGGCTTCTGTCTAGCCACAGATAATTAGCAAATCTACAGAGGGATTTGAAATACTAAATTTTGATGATTTTCTCAAGAGTCTGTTATATGTTAACCTTTTCTGTTTGAAAGCCCATGATTCCAAAATTAAATATGTCTTTACTTTCTTCACATGAGATTCCTAATTAAAGTGGACTGGGTTGGTATGGGCAGTAGGAAAGCAGAGAGGGTAGAGGAGCTTGCTGCCAAGCCTGATGACCCGAGTTCTGTTATTGAGATCTACACGGTGGAAGGAAAGAACCAATTCCCATAAATTCTCCTCTGTCCATTATCCCTGAGCTGTGGTACATGTGTACACAAACAAAAATTTTAGAAGCATATGGGGAGTGGAGCTGTTGAGAAATCCTTTATTGCCATTTCAAAATGAATTTTGACAAAAAGGATAAATTAAATTCTTCAAAGGTAAGGGCACACAGGTCAATGTAGCCAGAAGTTTTTCTGTGTCCCACCTGGTCTGCAGCCACTCAGACCCAAGTAAACACACAAAGGCTTATATTAATTAAAACTGCTCAGCCATTAGCTCATGCTAACTACTGACTAGCTCTTACACTTAAACTCAGCCCATTTCTGTTAATCTGTATGTTGCCACGTGTCCCGTGGCTTTACCTGTGTGCCATTACATGCTGCTCCCTGGATGGCAGGCTGGTGTCTCCTGATTCTGCCTTCCTATTCGCAGAATTCTCCTTGTCTGCTTATCCTGCCTATACTTCTTGCCTGGCTACTGGCCAATCAGTGTTTTATTAAACCAGTGTACAAAAGCATTATTCTATAGCATTTCCCCTTTTCTGTTTAATTAAAAAGGAAAGTTTTAACTTTAACATAGTAAAATTATATATAACAAAACAGTTATCAAGCAAGAACTATAGATACAATATCTAGTCTATTTATATTTGGCAAATTCAAAGAAAATATTCTATTTATCCTATATTTATGAGTCTAAGGTTTCATATCTAACTTCTTTTATCATAACTAAGGAAAAGCATAATTATAACTATCTAGTCTTTAACTACATCAAAAACCTCAGAAGGATATAATATTATCTAAGTAAACAAGAAGAGTGTTGTAAGCAATGTCCAAAAAATCTAGAATGATAGAGACAGCTGGCTACCTAGACAGTCACCCAAAGTTCCTCTGTAATGTTGGAGCATCCATCTTCAGCCCATAGACCTAGCCTCTCAGTCATTTTTTCCCTCCATGTCCTGTAGAATGTCTGGCATTTTCTTCTGTGAAGCAGGAACCTGAAGAACCATCTCACCTTGCAAAGTTCAATAGTCATCTTCCTATGGGTCCTGCATGTCCAGTTTATATGACATTTTGTCAAGCAGTCCAGGCAAGAACAGTTTCTTGCCCAAATGGCTATTTTTGCCAAGAAGAAGATAAACTCCATATGGTATGTCTTTGACATCCATCCTCCTCTCTGAAGTAAATTGGTGCTGCCAGGAGCAGACATGTCTCATTGTCCAGGAAAGTCTAAGTTTTTAAAACATTTTAAATGCCATTTTCTGTAGGTCTTTGAAGTGTTTGAAGATTATCTACCTAATTGAATTATATTTATGTACACCTAGAAAACTTAACATGACTATAAGTTTGATTATCATAAAAGACTAATTATTAGTCTGTGTTTCCTAATTTTCCATTACAATTTGAATGAGTTACATAAATGTAATACCTTAAATGAGAGTAGAAATATTTATATATATATATATATATACACAGTATAACAAAATGAACTCTAAATTTTTATCAATAAACTAAAATCTATACCAATGTAAAACATTTTAAACAAGTTGCTCCTTAAAAGTAGATTCAATAATCTACCCTTTCATCCTATCATATCTATATTATATCCCCCTTTTTTCTTTTAGAAAGATATAGTCTATGATCAATAACAGTTTGTAACCAATCTCTAATGAAGACAAATATCCATAGTTCAGTGTTTGGGAATGTGGACATAATTTTCTAGGCTGCTTCCTACTGATAAAGGGTGCTGTATTCTTATGGGGATCCTGAGAAAATGAAGAATTATGGTCAAGTCCTGACTGGAATAGTCTGTGAGGCTGCATTGCCTGAGCCAGTTGTCTTGAAACCATTCTGGATGTTGGATCATCTGGGCCATAATGTAATCAGAGTGACTAGAAAACTAGGCATTGGGTTAGTGGGATGACTCAGTTGGTAAAATGATCATGAAATAAATGTGAAGATGTTGCTAGAGTTTTTTTGATCCTGCCTGTCCCACAATCAGGACAAATCTCTCTAATCTGCCAGTCCCGCAGCAGCTCAGACCCAACCAAGTAAACACACAGAGACTTATATTGCTTACAAATTGTATGGCCATGGCAGGCTTCTTGTTATCTAGTTCTTATATCTTAAATTAACCCATTTCTATTAATCTATACTTTGCTATGTGGCTCGTGGCTTACTGGTACCTTACATCTTCTTTGTTCTGGAGGCGGCTGGCTGTGTCCCCCTCCACCACCTTCCTGTTCTCTCAATTCTCCTCTCTGTTAGTCCTGCCTATACTTCCTGCCTGGCTACTGGCCGATCAGTGTTTTATTTATCAATCAATCATCCACAGCACTTCCCCTTTTTCTTTTTTTTTTTCCAAAAGGAAGGTCTTAACTTTAACATAGTAAAATTACATATAACAAAACAATTATGAAGCAAGAGTTACAGTTACAATATTAAAGAAGGTATCCTATCTATCTTATATTGGAGAGTCTAAGGTTTTATATCGAACTTATCTTTTATCATAACTAAGGAAAATTATAACTATCTCTAGTCTTCAACTACATCAAAGACCTCAGAAAATATACTATTACCTGAGAAATAGGAAAAGGATGTAAGCAACTTTTGGGAAGTCTTGCGGGGTAGACAGAGACAGTTGGCAGCCTGGACAGTCACCTAATGTTCCTTTGTAAAGTTGGGGCATCTGTCTTCATCCCACAGGCCTGGAGTCTCTTAGTCATTTCTTTCTGTGCCCTGTAGAATGTCTGCCAGTTTCCTCTGTGAAGCAGGAAACTGAAGGACCATTTCGCCAAGCAAAGTTCAGTGGTCACCTTCCTATCGGTCTTGCATGTCCAGTCGATATATTTTTTTCAAGCAGTCCAGGCAACAACAGTTTCTTGCCCAAATGGCTATTTTTGCCAAGGTGAAGATAAACTCCATATAGAGTGTCTTTGATGCCCATCCTCCTCTCTTAAGTAAATTGGTGCTGCCAGGAGCAGACATGTCTCATTGTCCAGAAAGTCTAAATTTTTAAAACATTTTAAATACCATATTCTGTAGGTCTTTGAAGTATTTGAAGATTACCTATCTATCTGAAATATATCTATATATACTTAAAAGACTAAACTAACATGACTATAAGTTTGATTATCATAGAAGACTAATTATAATTATCCATTACAATTTAAATGAGTTACATAAGCATAATACCTCAAACAAGAGTAGAAATATACAGCATAACAAAATTAACTTCAAATTTGTATCAATAAACTAAAATCTATACCAATGCAAAACATTTCAAACAAGTTGTTGCTCTTTAAAAGTAGGTTCATTAATCTACCCTTTCACCCTATCATGTCTATATCATATCCCCTTTTCTTTTTAGAAAGAGATTGTATTTATAATCATCCTGATTTAAATAAAGTATTGGTTTTTTTTTTTTTGTCCACACCAGAGGGCTCTTCTGATACGGGACAGAAGAATCTCTTAACCTTTTCTTTTTTAGCAATATGCCTGGGTTTAGAGAAGGAGTGAGCCAATTCCATCTCCAAAGCCAGCTTGGTATATTCGGGAATTTGGGCGTAGCTTCTCTTACTACTTCCTGCTGGAGGGGAGCGCTGTATCTTATGGGGACACAAAGAAAATTTTAGGATTATGGAGTAGTCTGTGAGGGTGTATCGTCTGAGCCAGTTGCCTTGAAATCATTATGAATGTTGGATCATCTGGGCTGTGGTGTCATTGGAGACCTTTCAGGAGGTCTCAGCTAGTCAAACCTGATGTATCTTAATCTGGAACAAATCCATAGCCTCTGGCTTTCTGTAGAAACAAAAGCAGAGCCTCCTTTCCAAAGCAACATATCTTTACATTCAAATTTTGAAGTCAAGGTACCTTTAAAATATACATATTGACTTAACTCAACAGCTTTTACAATCAAATGTCTTTCTGCAGTTAAGAATATCAAAGAGAACATAATCCACATTCTCTGTGTGATATCCATTTTTATGTGGCTTATTTTTTATATTAATTTTACTGTTTCTTTAAAGACTTTATTTTTAAAAACTATTTGTTTATATAATTGTATATATTCCTTTTTCTCTCGCTTTCAAGCCTATGTACATTTTTACATACATTGTAAAGCATTTAAAGTCCTGTTCCATCTGAATCTGTGTTATTGTGAATCTATTGCTTTAAACTGTTGCATTTCTAAGACTGAAACAGTCACTGTGGCTGCTGGCTCCACACACTTCAGCTTCCCAACATGGTGGTGGTGCGTTCACCACCAGCTCTGGGAGCCATCAACTCTCAGAAACATGGGTCTATGCTTCTATCAAAGCAGCGTGTAGCCCAGAAACTACTTTTTATGTTGCTTACAGAACCATCTGTGTAACTCAGCGGGAATAGGTCAAGCCCACACGTTGCGAACCCGCCATAGAGTAGCTGTAGCCCGCATGTTGCGGTGTCTAGCCGCCCATATGAGACATGAAGCAGAAACCTGGTTTTGGCTCCATTTAGAATTGCTTATTCAATATTCTCAGGTATAAGGTGGAAACTCGAGCCTTTGGGCACCATTTGTAGCTAGAGTTTTTCTCTCCGAGTCCCACCAAGTCCCGGCAGTCTGACAGCCCACTTATAAAATAAACATACAGATACTTATATTATTCAAAATGCTCAGCCATTAGCTTAGGCCTACCATTGTCTAGCTCTTACTCTTATACTCAGCCCATTTCTATTACTCTATACTTTGCCACGTGGCTCACGGCTTACCGGTACCTTACATCTTCCTTGTCCTGGAGGCGGCTGGCTGTGTCCCCCCCCCCCACCTTCCTGTTCTCTCAATTCTTCCCTCTGTTAGTCTCGCCTATACTTCCTGCCTGGCTACTGGCCAATCAGTGTTTTATTTATCAATCAATCATCCACAACATGAAGATCTTAGTTTGATCCTCCAGAACCTACAAACCACAGGTTTAATGAGACCTGCCTCAAAAACTAAGGTGGAAAGTGCTTATGGAAAACACATAATGCTGCCTTCAAATATCCACATGTGCATGTACACACACACACACACACACACACACACACACACACACACACAAACGCACACACACACACACACACACACACACACATGCAGGTACACTTGTACATATATGTGCTCACATGAATGTATACACAAGAAAAAGAAAGAAAAAAGGGAAGAAAGAGAGAAGTGAAGAAGGAACAGAGAGAGAGGCAGGAGAGAGGGAGAGATTTTAATGTCAGAAAAAGCAAACCATCAAGCTTCTAGAAACAAGAGTAAAAGGAGAGTGCTGTATATTTTTGAACATTATGAGCTGAGAATCATTCCAAGATCCATAAGAACCGCACAGACATTTTATTTTATATTTTCTTTATTTTAAAGGGTCTAGCTCCCCAACTTCCCACACTAAATTCCTCTCAGAGCACATTCCTTATGATGATCCTCCAGTTAACAAAACTTGAACTAGAAAAGTCACCCTTGATCATCCTTATTTTAATGCAGGCTGCTTGCTATTCCCTGTGTTTCCTTTTGGTGGTGAGTCCTATGGCTGGTGCACAATTCGTCAATGTATGATTGATTAGTAGTTTTTGAACCTGAAAAACAAGATACTCATTCAGTTTCCTTAATTTTTAAAATTCTAAGCTTAACCTTGGTCTTGCTTTTTGTCTTTGAGCCTTGCATCTTTTTTCCCAACTTTATTACTTGTTGACTGGTGGTGTTTTCTTTTTTATCATGCTACTATACATTTACCTCCTGAAGTCAAATGCCTCTGGGCCTTGTGAGCCAATCAGTGTGCTGTAACATGTGTTCTTTCCTTTTGTACACTTTTTACATCCTTTTATAAGTGTTTTCCCATGATGTGTTATTTTTAATTCCTAATGTAAAAAGTCAAGCTAGTACAATATCTTAGTATATATGCTTAATGTTTTGTTCTTTAAATTACTTAAAGAATAAAAGAAATAGAATAATTAAGAGATGATATTAACTTCTTTGGTAATGTTGCTTTTCTTTTCTTTCCTTGAATGTAAGCAATACTATAAAATACTGACTTTTTTGGTTTTGAAGTTGCTTATTGGTACAGTGAATGTGTGGAGTTGATATGGCTCCATCTGAAATGATAAGAGAAAACTGTTGCCTGTGCTGAAATACATTATGAACAGTGTTTTAATAATTCCATACACAATAGAGGCTTTTCTACGTCTGTTATAGACTAGTTGTATACCATTAAAGATCATGTGTTAAAGCCTAATTCCCAGTGTGTAGTATTAGGAGATGGAAGCTTTAAAAGATACTTAGGACTATTTAAGCTCATTGGGGTGGGGCTCTTATAGTAGCATCAGGCCCTTATGAGAAAAAGCTGTGGAAGACTTGCTCTCACTGTTTTCACAAAGAGATATAATGCAAAGGTAGTAATCTACAAGCCAGCTAAAGGATCTTCACCAAGGACCAAATTGTACAGAAATTTGACCTTGGACTATCTGTCTCCATGATTATGAGAAAGAAATGTTTGTTGCTTAACTCATACAGTCTGTGGTTTTCAGAGACTGTATCTTATTCAGAGCAACCAATATCTACATCAGACATTGTCATCATGCTCTGGTATTATAAGAATTGCGTGGTTAATGGATTGGGATCTGGCTCAGTGACAGAGCAGTTGCCTAGCCAGTGTGAGACTCTGGGTACAGACCCTAGTACCAAGGGGAAAAAAGGAAGGCTCATGTGTTATTATCATATATAACACATGTGTGAATTTTCCTTTGTGTGAATTTTCAGTCTTTTAAAAAGAAAATGAACTTTCTTAAAGTTAGTCTATTAAATAGTAGTTACATTGTAAGTCAAAGAACCATGTAAAAAATCTGGCAAAGACAGACTAGAGACTCAAGCCATAGAACCCAGATTGCTTAGTTGCACAGTAACATGAAAGATGGGATGTTTTAAGATGTATGAACTATTTTATTTAGGTTAACTATTTGCTCAATATAAATGAATTGAATTTCCTAGGTGATGTGACTAGCATCCTGAAAGAGTTCATTCATGTCCAGTTGATGAGTTTTATGATGTTTTACAAATTTATCATCTTTTTCATCTGGCTTGTCTTTCCTAGAACAGAAATATAATGTAAATTCACCTTGACATGTCTAGCCCAAAGTTCATGAGTTATGTACAGTTCTATGTGTTACAAAACATTATCTACATTGTTCTATACCTGTAATGGATGTTAACATGTGTATTTGAATTTCATGACACTTCGATAGTGCCATTCTAATTTATGAAGAACACATTGGCATTTTCAGGCAATCTTCCTTTGCAATTGCAAGTCAGGGAGCTATGATAAATTCAGGAACCCATGACCGATTTGATTTCATCTGAGATACATCTCTTCTTTTCATTCTGTCTTATTTATAGTTTCCTTTTTGTCTGTTGCCTTTGTCTTTTTGCATATTCCTATCCTTTTAAAACAAATCCCCATGTAAATATTCAGAATTGATGTTCAGGGGCACAAATACACATTAGCTGAGTAATAACTAAAACCTACTTATACAACTAAAATACAATGTAGTATAAGTACTTACTGCCCGAAAGGCAATTTTCCTTTATTGTCATAATAATCAAAGCAATGCTATCAGTTCAGTACTATTACTGATCGCTGTTTAACAGTGAAATGAGACACTGATGGTTTACATATCCAGGAAAAATAGAAGAGTTAAGATCTAAGACCAAGTGTAACATAAAACACTGGACACATTGTTTAGTAAATGCTTAACACAAAGTTGTAATATTTAGAATCTTTACATAATCTTTCTTTATCTGTTGTTTGTTAATAATAGTGAATTAGTCACTGTGCACAGAGGCAATGTTGGAGCTAGTAGGAAAAAGTCAAGAAGAAAGGACAACTTTCTGTTACTATCATTACTTGGAAAAGTGGCCCAACTTAAGGTGTTGCCTAGGAGTTCAGTCAGAAGATGACTCTGAACACATGAGGGTCCTTGGCCAGGACTAACCACCAGTGTCTTCCAAGGCTTTCAGACTCCAAGCTTGCTTGTATCTGTTTTTGTGGACCTGGGGGACCAAATGAAACTCATTCTGCCCTCTGTTCCCCATAAAGCAGTAGACTGGCCACACCATCTCTTGGCTCATCTACAGTCCCCAAACAGTTTGTAAATGCCAGCGAATTTTTTTTTAAACTCCCCTGACATTTTGAGTAATGACAGACATAAGAAACGGTGGGGTAATTGGTTGACTCTGAAGCCCAGCAAGTAAGTACTTAAAAGTTCAGTTTTATGTTCACTAGAATTTGCTAGGCAAAAAATGCACTAATGGATGACTTGTCTCCTTTCCTGTTAGTTAAGAGAATTTTTTTTCAGGTGAAAATAGTGTTAGTTGAGAGTGTTTACTCAGGTGCACGTAGATGAATATACATTGTTATAACAAGATTAAGTATGTATGACAGGTTAGAAGGAAGTAAAAGCAGCATGCTTTTAATCATTTATTTCCTTTTAGCTTCATACAAGGAAATGACCTATAGAAATCTCAGAGTATGACATCAATGATAAAATTTAAGTATAATTTGAGTAAGATCAAATTTAATTCATCAGCTTGAGCATGTACACTCCAAATGTGAGTACAGATGTATCATTTTTATAATTCAGAATTACAATAAAGAATTAGTGTTGAGTAGAAAATACTTGTTTATAATTCAAATATAAAGGGTGAAAAAAACTTAATGGTATGTTATATTTAATTAATAAATATGGTCATGTAAATATTGGCACATTTTTAGAAAGACAAACGCTTGACCAAATGGCTTCCTGCAGGTGGAATTTGAGCTCCCAAATGATATTCAAGGTGTAACATTTTCTGACCAGGGATTGCTGTTTTCATTCAGGTAGAGTGGGTATGTGATTGTAGTCAATACGGCTACACTTCACACTCTCTAGAATGAGGCACAGAACTTTTTAGCTACAAACGTGCAGTGTACATGCTTCAGGACTCCAGATACATCTAGGTATAGTGTTCAGAGAAACTGACGACAACACAGAACTCATCACGTTTTGTGTAGAGTAGGTCTGAATCTTATTAAATCATTTCTGAAACCAAACAAAATTCATGCCATGAAATTTTCTCAAATTATTATTATTTTTTTTCTGCCTCCATGCTCACCATTACATTCACACAATGCTTCCGAAACTGACTGGAAAACCTAAATCTAGATTCTTTGAAGAGAGAGAAATCCCCCTCTCTTACCAGTAACTTGATCTGAAAGAGTTAATGGGCTTCTTAAAGTGCTCAATTTATCTAGAGAGGGGACCCTGTGACCTGGTAGGGACCTGGCTTTGGTCATTTCTTAGGAAGAATGTAATTTAGAACTCTCCCTTATTATTCTGCCAGCTGCTTACTTATTGATGATATTGACTTTGGGTTTTAAAAAGTCTTGCTTTGGAAAATTGTTTTGAGCAGCTCTCAACCACTCACATCCTGTATTCTTATTTTATATCACTTTTCATCTGGGAAATTATTAAGTCAAATCCTTGGTAACCATTCTCCACAATCCAATTTATTTTTACCCGAGATCCATTGAATTCAACTCAATGCCTTCTCATAAAAGGTTAACCCAATATTTCATGCTATGTTATACTTTATGTTTGTGTTATGCGAAAGGAAAGTAACCATGATAAGCAGCCAATAAATTACATTCGGAATGTTTATTTCCAAAAGTTACATTACTATGCCGGCATAGATAAATGTAATCATTTATCACAATATGGATTGTGGATGTAAAAGGTAAAATAAATACAGCCATATTTTTTGCATTGTTCCTAGTTTGTTTGCTTTAAATGTTGGCCAGGATACCTTTAAACTTGTCCTTTTATTTATTGACTTCTATTACTATCTGATACTCTAGTGATTCAAGTCTGAAAAGGTAAACCAAATTATTGTATTTATAGTAAGAAATTATTTTTAATTTTTCCTATAAAATGAGATTCTTGAATTTCTTAGATGACATCTGCTTTGGAATTTTTCATGCCAAGGATAATCATTTTAGCTTTATTATGGATGTCCCATTTGGAAGACATAGAAAACTAACCTGATAGAGTGAAGATACATCATGTCTGTCATTTGTAAGAATGACTAAAAATAATTTTATCACATTTATGCAAGTAAAGCAAGTCCCAAAATTGTTAATTAAAATGAATACAGTACAAAGTTAAACTTGTTGAATGCAGCATTCATTAACTTTTAATAACAACTTTATCAAGATAGAGTTCCCACATCATGCCACTCCCCATATAAGGGAATGCATTCCTCTTCTTTACTGTATTCATAGAGTTATGCTACCAACACACAGTTAGGCTTCATCACTCCACAAAGAAACCACACAGGCTTCAGTGATTGCTTTTCACTTCCCCTATCCCTCCATCCTAGGCAATCCCTAATCCGCTGCTTCTCTCTGCAGATTTGCCTGTCCCAGACATTTCATGAGAATGCAAGCATACACTATGCGAAACTTTCTGTTTTTCAAATTATTGTATTTAGAGTGTCTACCCACATTATGCATGTGAGCATCTTCCTGTTGTCACTGTCTATTCCATTATGTTTGGGGAACTCCTCTTCATTCCTTCATGTTCATCTAGGACGTGCATGTGCGTGCGTGATGTGGTGTGTGTGTGTGTGTGTGTGTGTGTGTGTGTGTGTGTGTGTGTGTATGTGAGTGTGTAAGTGATGTGTGTACCTGTGTATTTATGTATGTGTTCATGTTTGTGAGTGCAGGCACCTTTGTTTACAGTACATGTGGGAATCAGAGGACAACCTCAGGCATCAGTTTTTGCCTTCTTACCTCTTCTGTGACAAGGTCTCCCTTTGTTCACGGCTGTGTACCCTAGGCTAGTTGACCTTCGGCTTCTGGCAATTTTCCTTTCTCTACATCTCATCTTGCTGTGGGAAAACTGGTCTTACAGATACATGCTACAGTACATTTCTTTTTGTGGGTTCTGGGGATCCGAACTCAGGTCCTTATGCTTGCATATCAAAGGCTTTGTCCACTGAGCCATCTCTGCAGACAGGCTTATTTTAAAATCTAGTATAACTCCCTAACTGTATCAGGCCCTCTTGGTAAGTGAGACAGTTGATTAGCTTGAACTGTTTGGGAGGCCCCCAGGCAGTGGGACTGGGACCTGTCCTTAGTGTATGAGCTGGCTGTTTGGAACCTAGGGCCTATGCTGGGACACTTTGCTCAGCCTGAGTGAAGGGAGGAGGGGACCGGACCTGCCTGGATTGAATCTACCAGGCTGAACTGAATCCTCAGGGGAGTCCTTGCCCTGGAGGAGATGGGAATAAGGGGTGGGCTGGGGAGAGGACGGGGCAGGGGGAACAGGAGGAGGGAGGACAGGGGAATCCGTGGCTGATATGTAAAATTAAATTAAATTATAAAATAAAAAAATAAAATCTAGTATAACTCATTCTTGGAAAGCTTCACACACATACCCAAGAAGAACTGTGTTCTGGTCTCTTGGGTTGCTCATTTTCTACAGTCTCAATGGGTAATTAGGAGGAAAAGGTTGTGTCCAAGTCTTCTGTTTCCTTTTTTGTTTCAGCCTAGTTTTTCTGGCTATTATTTAATATGGATCATTAGTATTTCCTCCTGTTATTGTCTAGATATCTGTTTTGCCTTCTACTTTGTCAGTGTTGTTTTGTGTATTTTGCCTTTTTTTTTTTTTTTGGTGCGGTGCGTATAGGCATTGAATTGTTAAAGCTTCCCAATGGGTAGGACTTTTATGTTATAAAATGTCACTCTTTACATCTAGCAATGCTCTATTGCTTCAAGTCTGTTATGAAATTAGTATGGCCACTCCCGCTTTCATAAAGTCATAATTCACATGGTAGTTTAAAAAAATCTGCCAATCTTTCATATTATTTGTATCATTGAGTCTGTAATATGTCACCTAATGACAAAGCAGCATGGTTAGGTCTCGTTTTTTTTATTATTCAGTCTGACAGTATACACTTCACGGTGGCTTCTAGAACTCCATGAGTATCTATACTTTACTATTGGCTCTTGTGCTTTCTTTTTTTGCTGCTGCTGTTACGGTGTTGCCATTTGTTTTAGTCTGACCCAGGGCTTCTCTCCTTGCTAGAACATCTTGACAGGTGGCATCATGGTGGAAGTATGTGAAAAGGGAGAAAACACATGGTGAGGCAGGGACCCAGAACTTTTGGACAGGGTAGTCTTGAATCCCCCAACCAGACACAACTTCCTAAACGCCCAATCACCCCTTTAATGTCACCACACTGGAGACTAAGGTTCTAACATACAAATCTCTGGAAACATCCTCAACCACTTCCTAACCATAGCATTTGACATAAATATACATTTATTTTGAAAACTTACAATTTTTGATCTAGCAATTTGCCACACTAATCTTGTGCTCTCGGGACAGGGGACTTGTGTTTTTATTTAGGGACTGGGTAGATGACTTAGGGAAGTCTATTTCTCCTACAGTCTGAACCTCTGACAGCTTTATATGGTACAGCACTGAATATGGGCGGGTTTTTTTTGTGATAACAGCATTTTTGGGTATGTCTGTTTTTTAGATAACTTTCATTGAATTTCTTCTTTGAAATTCCATAGATGTGCATATTGCATTTGATTACTCTCATAGCCCCCCTCTTTTATCTCCTTTCCACTTCTGTTGGTGCTGGCCCCACCCATTCCATACCAATCCCTTTATCTTACTCATGTTTTTTGCTTTGCTTTGTTTTGTGATGCACTGGGTTTACCCATGGTCTTCTGTATGACCTGGGGTTTGTACAGTGGTTTCAGTAGAGCTCTTGTACATACCCCTTTTCAGATCCTTCTGAATCTTTGTTCTTGTTGCTAACACACTTAGTTTCTACTTTGTATAGTTCCCTCAAGCATAAATTGTCCCGTTGCATGTATCAGTTGACTATGGACTCATTTTTAAGGGTGGCTTTGAGGAAGGCCATTGAAGGATTTTCTTAGGAGCTTGTTTGACTGGCTTTTCCTCTTCTCCCTGGTGAATTCTCTGCCATGTTACTTTTTTATTTTATTTTCAGGAAAGATACCAGCCTCTTGTAAATTATTTGCCATAAAAGTCTTAATTTCTCAGAAGAAGAATCTTAGGTTTGAAGAACCCATATAGGGGTTCAAGTAAGTTCAGTTCATGTGGAGAACGGTCTCTTCCTTTAGTGACATCTCTGTGTCACAGCTCCAGGATGTGGGGGAGTGAGGATGACTATTTCTCCAAAGTGACACCCTGACTTTCTGACCAAGGTGCTGGGGCTGAGCAGCCATGTTTGGTTTCTTAGTGAGTTGCTCTCCTGTGTAGTCTTCACCACACCATGATAGTAAAGTTCCATGATGTTACGTTACCATTGGTTGTTGTTAGCATGGTGCCCCCAGGTGAAGCCTACAATCAACCACTGAGAGCTGACATGGGTTCAAGGAACTCTGGGCCACTAAGCTGTGTTTTTTTGAGTTCACTGTCTATGTGATTGGAGGTGGGGCTCTGAGAAATGCTGACAGAATGTTCTTTCCTGAGAGGCACTAAGGATGACACAGCCTTCACCTGGATGTTGGGACAGAAGGAGTTTTACCTTGGTGGTTACACTCTCCTGGGGTGGATTACTGTGACATGGAGCTGAGATGGGGGAGACAGTGGTGGCTGGTATTTCAGACTCTGTAGACTCTCAGTGTAATTTCTGAGTTGCAGGAAAGGGTCTTCAATTGATGTGCCTATTTTTTTTTGTTGTTTGTTTGAATTTAAGATAATTTCCAGAGAAGTTAAGGGTTGTTCTCATCAGCTGTTTTGTTGGAGTTGATCTACATGGGTCCTGAGGGTACCATTTTGGATGTGATCTGACTCATGTTTATCTTTTATAGTATAGCTGAGGGCCCACATTGATTGCTTTTTTTTTAACATTGGGGGAGTTGATATTTATTATTTTTTAAAATTCACATTTAGTGTGTGTGTGTGTGTGTGTGTGTGTGTGTGTGTGTGTGTGTGTATGTGTGTACCTCTGTGCCAGGGTGCATGTATAGAACTAGAGTACAGAATGAGTTGGTTTCTTCCTTTATCACTGAGTCCTTGGGATTGAACTCAAGTTTTCAGAGCGCCTGCTCAACATTAGTTCTTTATTGAGTTATTCAAATGTCATTTCATTTTTGTTATACATGTGATTATAGCCAGTTTCTACATTAGACATAGAAAGACTTTATCTGTGGATAAATTTGAATTACAGTCCTACAAGAGGACGAAATCATAGCTCAGTCTCCTGTGTATTGTAAATGTGGTATCTCAGCTTCATTTTATTCGCTCATCCAAAATATAGACATAATGGGAGATGTTTTCAATTTAAATCATACACCGTATGTAAAAACATTCTAACACCCCAAAATGTTAAGGTGGGTGCCATTATTACCATTTTAAATCAAATGCAGTATGCAATGTGCCTTTTTTCTGATTTCATCCTTATATATTAAGTACAAAATTCATCTTAGACAATGTTTATACTTTCTATCATTTAAAGTCTTTTGTATTGTCATGTGATAAATATTCTTACAAACTAGCTAAACTATCACCTAGAAAATAATTAATTTAGATAAACATAAGGAACTGAACAGTGTGTGATAGGAAGGGCATTGGTACCACATATTTAGTAGTACAAGAATTTGTCTACTAATTTTCTTGGTGTTAGAGAGAGTTTTATGGAATTCCAATAAGGATTCATTTCACTATGTGGAAAAGAGGAGGTTGGTGGGTTAATTTTGAAGGAATTATAAAATCTAGGCTGGAGGAATTTCCTGGAGTTATTAGGTACAACAGGAACTCGATTCTTAGGACCCCTTTCAGAACCATATATAGCTCTTATGGTGTTCTTCCAGTCTATGTAAAAAGGATAAGTAGTTCACTAAGAGTTATATGAACAGGACACACATACACACACACACACACACATATTTGCGCACACATGCACACATGCATGCACACACAAATTAGAAATTTTGAATCAGTCATTTTGCAGACATAAGCATGTGCTACCTTCTTGGCGTTGCATATCAGACCCTCAAGGACGAAAAGCAAAATCTCTCCCTCTTGTAGCCAGAGGCATTAAGGACACCTTGAGAATACGGCCCAAGAAACAACTAAGCAGGGATCATAGGGACTCACAGAGACTAAAGTGACAATCATGGAGCCTGCATGGATCTGCACCAGGCTCTTTGCATATATGCTATGGTTGTTAGTTTGGTGTTCTTGTGGGACTCGTAACAGTGTGAGTAGGCCATGTCTCTGGCTCTTTTGCCTGCTCTTGGGACCCTTTTCCTCCTACTGAGTTTACATATCCAATCTTGATATGAGAGTTTGCACCCTATCTTATTGTAACTGGTTGTGCTATGTTTGGTTGATATCCCTGGGAGGATTGTTCTTTTTCTGAAGGAAAAGGAGGAGGAGAAGATTTAGGGGTGATGGTGAGTGTGGGTGGGGTGGAACTGGGAGGAGTGGAGGGAGGAGAAACTGTGGTTGAGATATGATATATGAGAGAAGAATAAATTAAAATTGTTAAAAAAATTCTCCAATTCTACCTCCCAGTGCTCCCAGCTTATGAGGGAGGAAAGCTGTCATGATGGGTGGTGACTGCTCAGGATAGCCTATCCTGTTAGAGATATTTGAAGGCTCTGAAGCAGAAAGGCAGATCTAGTCAGGGAAACCTTTTTAGAGAAGAGCTTTGAGACACCAGCTCTTGTAGGTGACTGCAGTAAAGGTGGCTACTGTGATTTCTAGTTCAGAATGTTTTATTTATATCTGAATTAAAATCTCTAATTTCAACCATCTTGATTTTATGTTTCTTACCAATTTAAAATACATTACAACCCATTTCATTAAGTACTTAAAACCTCTGTGTCTTTTCTATCCTTTTTCATGAGTGATTTTTATGTATGTGTGTTCTGTAGGTATGTATGTGCATGTGTATGTTCATGTGTCTTTTATGCACATCTATGTGTACATGTGTGCACATGTGTGCACATGTGTGTACGTGCATTTGTGATAACTCAAAGCTGATGCTACGTGTCTTACAAACAATATGTCTTGCTGAATCTGGATCTCACCAATTCTAGGCATTCTTGCTAGCCAGCTTGCCCTGGAGATCCCAGTCTCTGTTTCTAGAGGGCTGGAGTTATTGGCAGCCACTTGTGCCTGGCTTTGTATCTGGGTCCTGGCAAGCTGAACATGAATTCTCATGCCTGCACAGCAAGCCCTTTATTTATTGGCCATATCCACAGCCCCTTTTTAAAATAAATTTTTCTACTGTTACTACATATTGCTTTTCCCCATGTCAAAATTGTGCAAAGGCATTAGCAAAAATGTTAACTAAGTTCAACTGAAACATTTTTCATGGGAGATTTTCCTCTCTGGTGAAAATAAGGCTTTTTTTCCCTGATGTTGGTCACATTGGTTTATGACTATTATTATGGTTTCTTTTATTTTTGAGATTATAATTACATAATTTCTCCCTTCCCCCCTTTTCCTTCCAAAGACCTCTCATATGTCCTTACTAACTCTCTTTCAAATTTATAGTTTCTTTTTTCATTTTTTAAATGTTTACATGCATGTATTTATATGCATGTACATATATTCTTAAATATAACCTGCTCAACCTGTATAATGTTATTTGCATGTATCTTTTAAGAGCCGACTGTTTGGTACTGGATAACCAATTAGTGCATTCTTCCCTGGGGAAAACTACTTTTTCCACTATCAGCATCCTTTTTTTACCTGTAATTCTTTGTGTAAGGTTGGAGCCTCATGATTTTCCTTCTGTTCATTTGGGCATGCCTGTTGTACTTGTTCAGCTCATGTTTAGGCAGTCAGGTTGGTGAAGCTTTATGTTGTAGCTTGTCATTTCTAGTAGACACAATCTCACAGCAAACTTCTGATCCTCTGGCTTTTTCAATCTTCCTACCCATCTTCTACAATGTTTCTTGAGCCTTATGTATAGGAGTTGTTTTGTACATATATCCATTGGGCACAATTTTTTTTGAAAATTATTAGAAAGGATATTAGGAGTTACCATGTTCACATTTTATCCAGATATGGTTGATTTATAGCAATGATGTTTTATTTTCTTATTTGCTTGGTTTTGTTCTTTACAACCTTGGTTCTTCTTAGCTTTTACATATGCATTTGTGTATTGTGATATTCCTATATAGATCCTGGTTTAAGTTTAAGATTTCTTTCTTACTCTTTCTAATATCATAGTATGAACTTTGGACCATTTTCTATTTTGTTCAGATTGCATCTACTTTTTTTTCCCCTCTATCTTACCTATCATGAGAGTTTTCACTTGCAGCTAAGTCTCTCCTTAGGGAAATGGGGTAATACAAATGAAATTTTGATTTGTTTTAATGCCAACATGGTTACTTATGCTTGTATATTGTTTTTCTTGTATTCAGAATATCCTGGCTTTAAATCCTCGAATACAAGCTTATGCAACACTGCGTTCCACTGTGGCCAAGAAACTAGACAAGAAACATTGGAAAAGAAATTCTGATAAGAATTGCTTTGTGAGTATCACTGACACATGATTTACTGCTGAAAATGATCCTGCACACTGAAGACAATGTCTTTTGTATCCTTAGAAATATAATTAAGTATGTCCAAAGTACTGCTGTGCTCTTGAAATACTTTAGACATTTTGTATTTGAACACAGTGTCAAACCAATATTTCCTTTTCTAAATTCTTTTAATTCTATCTTAAAATCGTTTTGTGCAATGGTAGCATGGTGAAAGATTTTCTATATCACAAGTTCCAGTGTCATGAAGGAAGGTGGGACACACTGCCACCTACTATCTGGAAGTATGTTCTTGGGGGACATCCAACTAGTAAGTGTGTAGTATAAACACTGCCATTCCCAGGTGAGATGCAGAAGCAGAACTGCTTCGCTGAGATTTTTTATGGCTGATTTCTAGTTTTTATTTGTTTTTATCTGCTTGTTGAGTCCAGGACTCGCTGTGTAGCCCAGACTGGTCTCATACCCACCTGATTCCTTCTGTTGTCACCTACTGAGTCCTGAGGTTGCAGCTTAAGCCACAGCACCCAGCTTAGAATCTTTCTTATCTGTGAGGTCATGAATAGATATTAGATATGACCTCAAAGGCAGCATTGAAAATGCTGTTTTATGGGCTACAGATATTTTTAAATTGGAAAGGAATTCCTTTCTTACTGGAATCCCTCCCCAATTTTTTTTCCAAAATAATTAATGAGACCATAGCAGAAGATTGTTTGGTGTTTGTTCCCTGGATGGCTTATACATACTGTTGTTTAAGATATATGGCTTTATTTTCGTTCTTTTTAGTTCTCTTTCCATTGGGAGGATGGGACCTGAGGATGGGCACTTGTGGATATGCTTTCTAACTGTTACATCCTTTTTATCATGGGCCACCCTGCAAAGGGCTATGAAAACAACAAAGAGACAGGCAGACTATGGCATCAAAAGGTCTCCCAGTCAGCAGCAGCCCTGGATTTGGCACTCTGTTTTCCTCGGTCCTCTCCTGGGAGGACTGCTCTCTACCAGGACATTTCCAGTACAGGTCTTTGGAAGGACACCAGTGTAGCACACACTGGATCATGTGATGACATTGTCATCTTGTATAATGATGGCAACAATTGAAGAGCAATGATAGCAGAAAGGGATAATTTTCAAACTTACCTGTTAAAGGCTATCAAGGAAAACTCTCTCATTTCAAAGGTGTGAGAGCTATAATCCAGAGACATCAGATGCCTTCCCTGAGGCCTTTCATTCATAAATGATCATAAATGATCTTTGGTCCAGGTTCTATTTAGAAATAGAAGTTTTTCTCTATTACAATTGTTATTATCACTACTATCTTAGGAAAATGATCATTTTTATTCCTGAAGTGATCTTATACATAGAGTTTATTATTTCATATCTTCCAAAATATATAATTGCCAAAGGTAGTATTGAGCTGTTTTCTCAGCCAAGTATTTATTGTTTTGAATTTGTAGAAAAGAAGTCTCACAATATATTTGAGAATATTCATTAATATTTGTGTTATGTGATAGGGTTTCTATTACAAAGCATCACTGCAAGGTGGCTTGAGTCATTCAGTTTTCACCATATTGGAGACTGACTGTGTGAAGGTGTTGGTAGAGCTGAATCCTGCTGAGACCTTTCTACTTGTCTTATCAATTGTGTCTACTTCCTGTTTTCAATGTTTTCTATTTTCATGTATTCTTACTGTCCTACTGACTTGTTTTAATCTGTTTATTTCTTTAACTACTGTCTCTTAGTAACTGCATTTTGAAGTACTAAGGGTTAGTATTTCAACATAAAAATTTTACAGAGATACAATTGAACCTATACAAATAACTTCAAATTATTAAACACACACAGTAATTCATCTTATAGTAATATGTTCTATGGAAAGAATTAAGAATTAGGTAAACATTAATTATGTAGAAAGAGGATTATTCTAGGCATTATTTATTCAGTAGAGAACAAAATGTAGAAGAAAATCCTCTGAGTTCCAACTACTGGGTCATGGTTAACTAAATTAAAGCAAATATATTCAGTGTTAAATTGTATGACCATTAAAAATTATTTTTAAATAGTTAATTCACTAGGTTAAACAGTCACAATCCACATTACATACAAAGCACATAAACTATCTCTATATCTAATTGCAATTGTGTGTACTTATATACAACTATACCTTTGTGCACATCCACAAAGAATAAAAATGTCCATACAATTATTAATGATGGCTATCTTTGTTTTATTGACCTTTTTGTGTACTTTGGATTTTCTATAGTGAGTAAACATAAATGGGACAATAAATTAAAAGCTTACAGTCTATGTAAAAATAATAATCCTGTTGTACAAGATTTACTGAAGATTCAGATGACTCTGCAAACTCCAGAGATACTCGGAGATGAGGAGAGAACAGTGAAGTTCATTCCTGTGCGGAGATCGGGAGCTAAGGTTCAATCTGATTCTTATTTCATCAATTATACTCTTTTTTTTTTTTTTTTTTTTTTGGGATTCTCGAGACAGGGTTTCTCTGTGTAGCTCTGCGCCTTTCCTGGAGCTCACTTGGTAGCCCAGGCTGGCCTCGAACTCACAGAGATCCGCCTGCCTCTGCCTCCCGAGTGCTGGGATTAAAGGCGTGTGCCACCAACACCCGGCCAATTATACTCTTTATAAGTATCCTCTGTGTGTAAAGAATTGAATGAAATTCTTATCAAGGATATGATTTGATTTTTACTTTGTATCTTTCTGCACACATAGCAATACCAGCAATACTTGCCATTGTCTCTAGCTCGAGGAACCAGTAAGACAGACAGCACTCAGACAGGCAATACTTCAGCCAAACACAAGAAGACAGAGTAAAAGAGCAGTCCCTTTACAAGGCACACTAACAGGGCAAGTGGATAACCCCAGCTCCCACCCTGTCCTGAGATAATAAGATGCTCCAAAGTTTCTACTCGAGTGGTGTTGAAGGCCAAGTAGAGGTCCTGGAACTTTATATATAGACTAGGCTGACCTTGAACTTAGAGAGATCCTGCTTCAACCTTCAAAGGGCTCTTGTTTATCTGTGCACTACCACACCCAGCAGAGATGTATTCTTAAGTTGGCTCTACTGTTTGCTTCCAGGAAGGATATTGTAGAGCCTCTGGATCTGGCTGAGACTAGGCAACATCTTGGATGCATCTTGTCTCTGCCTTGTCTTCCTTCATCCTTCCGTACCTCTGTCATTTTCCTGTAGAGCATTCATTTATTAAGTTCATATGTCCAAGCCCAAGTCCAATTTTGCTTCTAGGAAAATTATGTTTCAATGCTGAAATTTCTATTTCAGGGCCTCACCTCCCACAGTATCTGCTAAAGCCCTTCAATTTCTCTTTACTTGGAAGACAGATTCTCTCATAGTCTATCTCTCCTTCTCTCCCTCCCTCCTTCAGTCTCTCCCTTCCTCCACCCTCTTGCCCCTGTTCTCTGTGGTGTGTGTGTGTGTATTTCTCTCCCCCTTCTTCTACCTCTCTCCCTTTCTCTTGTATTTTTTCAAAACTGTGTTATTAATTGAATCATTCCCTCACTGTTTTAGTAGCATCTTCAGTCAGATCATTCCTATATTTAGATCTCTAGCCAATCTTTCCAACTCTGCCGTGATAATCAAATATCCACTTAATAACTCTTCTTACAGATCTAACAGGTACCTCAAATGTAACATGCTGATAGTCAAATTATCAAATTACTATCTGGCTCCCCAAATTGTTCCCCAGAATTTCTGCCTTCATCTTTTCCTTTAGAATAAAATACTAAGAATATGTGGTGAACTTATTACCACTCCTTTAGGGCTCTGGAGTGGCTTTGAGACTAGTCTCAACACTTACCCCTTTCCACGTGAAATCTATTAACAATTAGCACAGCCGTGGTCTTCTTTAAAAGTTCTGTGCTGCGAATCTGCCAGGGGTTTTTCTTCTCACTTGCAAATTTCAGAATTTCCCCTATTGGCTGACCTATCATCTCAGCAAAGCTGTTTCTGGGAAACCCATGTCAACATGTCAAATTCTGCCTGCTCTTTTCTTTCTGCCTGGCTTTTTTTCTTGGGCTTCATTGCTTGTTTATTTATTTATTTATTTATTTACTTATTTATTTATTTATTTTTTTACAGTATTTGCTACTGGTACACTTCTTTTACTCACAGTTTGTTCATTGTCTTCCTTTTGCCTGTGAGTATATAAAGCCAGTAGAATAGGGATTTTTATATTTCACTTGTCATACATTTCTTCTTACCTGTGACCCAGCTTCTCAAGTGGCACCTGGCACATGACTTGTACCTACTGCATAGCTATTGAATGAATGTATGATTGAACAAATGAACAGGACTCTTATTTTCCCAACTCTTTATATACTGGACATTAGGTCTGCATATTTTCTTGCATTGCAGTGAATGGCAGCTCTTTGTGTACATCTTGTTATTGCATTTGATTTCTGAGGAATACGGATCAGTCATTCAAATTACTTATGTCCTTACCAGTATTTCACTTCACATCCTTAGAAAAGCCAAATGTGTTTATGAAAATAGACATACTGTAAAAGTTTAAGACACTGTGGGTTGTGATGGTTCTGATGTTACCTCAGAAGACAGACAGAATTAAAACTTCAGCTTTGGGTTGACTATGGTCAAGCCTCATTCCAGAAAGTCATTGCCTTATCATAGTACATATCCGGGCCATGCATGGGTTTCTTTGAGATCCCAGATAAAGTTTTGAGGCGGCATTGTGCAGTTCTCATTCCCTATCTAACTTCCCTCCATCTTTCTACTCATTTAACTTATGCTTGAAGCATCCATGCTTTCAGGTGCCATATCGAATGCTACTTAGAGATAAATAAACTCTGCAAAAGTTGTATTCTATTTTTTTTAAAGCAGACTCTAATTTTATCTATAGTAAGTATGATTGGCTTCTAAGAGTACAAGCATTGTTTTGTCCCAAGGATGACAATTTTGAATTTTTTTGCCCAAGAATTTCATTATTTGGCAACTTGCTAGCATTCTATTACTAATTGGAAATTCTGAATTACACAGGGAATTTGAGCTGGCAAATGTGTTTGGACTGGGTGATGAAGCACAAAGCAGTTATTCCCAGTATCTTTTAAGCAGGTGTTCCATAACCGCTGTTTATTTTTGACATTTTGAAAATGTTGAACTGTCCTAATTACATAAATATTTTGCAGTCATTTTCCATGAGCAACTTTTGAAGACCAGAAAATTTTGTGAATCAGAAAATTCATCTCAGTTGATAAATAAAAGCAAGTATGGTTAAGTTCAGTGAGTCATTTGTTTTCAGAATCTTAGCAAATTTATTCTAAATTTGTGACATATAGTAGGTACTCATAATTTAAAACGATGATGAAAATCTAACGCCTATTTAAAGTTTATTGTTTCAGTTCCTATGTCTAAATTCTTGTTTTTTCACCTTCAGGATCACTTTATGGTAGCCATTTTAGTTTATCTCCAGTCCAAGATGAAGGACCATGCACAGGGAGGTCCAAGAAGGCTGGCTAATGTAGAGCTAGACATTGAATCCATGTAATTGGGCATGAGAACTCTTTAAGCAGAGTACTTTACATGAAAAGATAAACATCAGCCACCAACCTTTCCTTATAGACAATGAAACTGAATAAGGACTTTTTAGTTCTTGACATAGATTTTTTTTCCTTGTGTGCGTGGTTTCTTTTTCCATTTATTACTTATTAGAATAGGCTTGGCATTCTGTTATTCATCAATTGGAATAAATGTGAATGCATCATAGACCTTACCAAGAATCCCTCATGTTCTGGTGAAGAAGACAGACATCAATAAATATAGCACTATTTCAAAGGAAGAACAATATATAGATTTTAATTATCAAGTAAATTTGCCTTCAGCTGAATGATTCTGGGATTTAGTGTAGGAGATGGGTTTAATGAGAAATATAGGAGGCAAGATCTTTGGGACTATTTCAGAAAGTTGGATGATAAATAATGAAGAGCAGGGTAAGGGAATCTGTTGAAGAGTTTAACTGTGAAGATATTTAGAAATTAGAAAGCGTGACATGATGGTTAGGGGGATAGTTCGGTAAAATGCTTGCTCTGCCAGTACAAGTACCTGAGTTCCATCTCCAGAGCCCACTTATAAAAGACTGTTATGATGGAGCATGCTTGTAGTCCCAGAGCTGGGTAGTAAGAGACAGGCAATCCCTGGGATTCAATTGCCAGCCAGCCCAGCTTGATTGGCAAGTTCCAAACCACTGAGAGACACTGACTCCAAAGAAAGATGATAGAGAGCCCTTAAAAGTTGAGGAGTAAGTACTCTTACCAGCTGAGCCATCTCTCCCATCACGTTCCACCTACAATAATTATGAATCTTCCTCACCCTCCTCTCCCCCAGTATCAGACTCCCCTCTGTCATCAACCTTTTCACTATTCTGAAGGCCTTGAGAGTGTGGCAGTCATTGCGATGTTATGCTGGGCACTGGAGCTCAGGATACTTCGTGTCTCAGGCCTCTTTCTCAGGTCTTCAGCTAGTTCCTAAATCATAGAGGCTCTGGATTCTGACTGCCACAAACCAGATGTTGGCCAGGCATCTGTGAAGAGCTTCGAGAGCTTCCTGTAACCCTTTTCTTCCAGCATTTACTTGTCTTTTGTTCCTCTCCTGTCTCTCTGCCATTAAAATATTAATGTAATCTGTGTTGAAAGGTTAAAAGTTGAGAGAAATTTGCTTTTTCCTTGGCTCACATTTCCTCTTCTAGCTACTGTGAATCACTCAGGTTCATTTCTCTTTCCCTGAAACTTTGAATTCCATGTTTCCATCTATGGCAGAAATGCTATTTCTCTGAGTTTTGCCATTATTTTCTTTTTTTTTGGGGGGGGGGAAGAAGCTTTTGAAAGTATAGTGTAGGGATTTTGTTTTACTTTGTTTTGTTCTGAGGAGTTTCACTGCTAAAGCCCAGGACAGCCTGGAACTAAATATGTAGACCAGGCTGGCCTTGAACTCACAGAGATCTACTTGCCTCTGCCTTCTAAGTGCTGAGATGTGCATGCCCTGGGTCACTTTTTTTTTCTATTCTTGAAGCATTATTTTATTAGTTAATTATGTGTATGTATATGATCTGTGTGTGGGTATGTTCATGTATGAATACAGATGCCTAAGGAGGGAAGAAGGCCACAGGAAGCATGTGATCTGCCTTATCTCGTGCTGGGACCCAAATTTGGATCTTCTGCAAGAACAATAAATGCTTTTAACTGATGAGTTATCTCTCTAGCCCCTCAGAGCAGGTCCTCCTCTTCTTTCCTTTGTATTGATTAGGTTCTATGAGCCTGGGTCTAGCAGTAAATATGAGTTAACATTATTGAAATGTTCATGATATATAAAGACTTAGTATTTTCCTTCCTTATGAATTTGTAGCATATTTATCATGCACAAAGCATTTTTAAAGTATCTGATTTGGATGCTGTCTCATTATTCAGTTTCTTATGTATTATTTCCATGTCTGACCCCCAAAGCAAGTATATTTCATTTATGTCTTCTGGGCTCCAAGACTTAGGGACTGTGCAGAGAACAGGATTTGGTTGTGTGATATATGCCGTATCCAGTAATAGTTTCAGGGACAATGGTGATTGAGAAGAAGAAAAGAAGAACGTGGGGTGGGAGTCAATGGTGATAAATCCTGATTAAATTATTTACAACGATAACTAAACTAGATCCATTGACCAACAGCTGTGGACCCACTGTTCCCCCATGCGTTTATTCTGCATCTATCCTTCCCTTCTTCATTTTTCTTTACATAGCAATTGGCAGCTAACACACTATGTCTCCTAATTAATGTATTGTCTCCTAATTAGAGTGCCAGATCTATAAGGACCTATTTTTTCATAGCTGAAGCCTCAGCACCTGGATTAGTGCTGGGTGTGTGGCTAAGTGCGTAGGAAATGGCTGCTAACTAGAATATTTACTATATTCTTGGCATATGCCAGAGCCTGTTGTTGGCACTAATATTCTAAATGTATTCTTATGGCACCTGCATTCTGATTGACGAGAATTATTACTGTATAACTTTATATATCAAAACAGTAATAATTCTCATCCATCAGAACATATACACACATATTTATATATACATATATATAAAAGAAAACAGTAATAATTCTCATTATTAATAATAATTCTCAATCAGTACAACTGATTGTCATGAGTGTGGTCATCTCCTTAGAGAAACATTGATGCTGTAGATGAAAGGATTGCTAAGTGACATATAACACCTAAGCCAGCAGTTCTCAACCTGTGGGTCACAATCCCTTTGGTGCTGAACCACCCTTTCCCAGGGCTTGCCTAAAATCATCTGCATATCAGACATTTATATGGCAAAGTAGCAACAAAAATAATTTTATGTGGGGGTCACCACAACATGAGGAACTATATTAAGGGTCACAGAATTAGGAAGGTTGAGAACCATTGATCTAATTGACAAAGCTGGAATTGCTGGCTTCATGGGTCTTCTCTCTATACATCAAAACTTACATTGTTTCCTTTTGATAACATGTTTCATAGTTCTCATCTACAAGAATTCACCTAGACTCCTTTGAGAACTCAGATTAAAGACTGAAGGTATGGTTTGTTCTCCATTGCCTGCAAACCAAGTATGAACATTGAGACTGAGGAATATCTACTGAATACGTTTGTGCATTAGCTCAACTGTTGGAGAGAAGTGACTTTCCACAGCAGTGAACCTTCCTAAAGAACTTATTTTGGGGGGGACTTGTTTGTTTTTTTGTTTTGTTTTGTTTTTTTGTTTTTGTTTTTGGTTTTTTGTTTGTTTGTTTGTTTTTTGAGACAAGATTTCTCTGTGTAGCCTCGGTTGACCTAGAACTCACTCTGTAGACCAGGCTGGACTGGAACTCAGAGACGTGTCTGCCTCTGTCTCCCAGGTGCTGGGATTAAAGTGCATGTGCCATCACTGCCCAGAGAAGAATTTACTTATTGTTCTACACTTTTAATATGTCTCTCCAAATTAGTTTATCCATTTAAATGCTGGGCACACTCTAAACATCAACTTGTATCTCACTTGTACAGATTTATTAATTACCAAACTGAAAATCTCGTAGGCACCAGCCACTGTGGATAATGACGGAGATGGGAACATAAGCCCTGGTAGCCCTGATAGTATACACACATCCATCCATGCATTAAACTTGTATTCACAGTTCAGTGCTGCCAGTCCGGCTACCATGGCAGCTGTAGTGGAAATACATAGCTTGACTTGAGGATTCAAGATTGGCCTCCCTCGGAAAGCAGTTCCTAAGCTGAAATTAAAGATGGAAGTTGAAAGGAGGAAGGCTACAAAATGGGATCCTGCCAGAGTGGAAAATGTTTGTGGGGAAGACCTCCGAGGGGGCTGGCTGAGCCCAAGGTCAAGAAGCAGCTTGAGTTCTGCAAAGAGTAGTGTGTAGAGCTGAGGGAGGGCAGCAGTGAGTCGTGGTAATGATGATCGTAGCTAATTACACTTATTGACAAGGTCAAAAATCTGCTTATTTCGTTTAGAGAAGTGCATGCTACCTCATTAAGGAGGCGGACTCCCTGTTTGATATATGCTGCCGTTTAGTGTTGGTCAAATGTTATGTTTTCACTCTGAACGTGGCTTTCCTTGGTGCTTCTCTCAAGAAAGAGTGGTGCGACCAGAGATTTATTCTCCAAGCAGACATGTGTAATAAAACAGTAGCTGCCTAAAAAGGAGAAAAGTGTTAACTCTTGATATCCTGAGGCTGTTACAAAAAGGCGAGGTTCAATTATTTATTTCAGGCCAATCACAACTTTCTCCACATCCAAGTGGCACACAAATTAAACTCGTTTGTAATTGTCTGCCATCAACCCTGCTGCTTTTATTGGGTTCTTCTCTGGTTTGAAATTTCTATAACGGTTCAGCAATTTTTTTTTCCTCTTTCTTTATTGTTAATCAGAATAGAGCCTAGATACCTAGTCCCGGTTTGCATGAAGCTGAAGCAAACTCTCCAGAGGTGGATTTCAATAAGCTTTATTTGCAAAAGAAGAAGAAGAAAATTCTCTTCATAATGGACTGCCTCATCTTTGTGGTTGGAATTTTAGAGAAGCAGTCAGAGCATCAGTATTCCACTGCAGACAGGTCGGTTAGGAGTTCGCCATCCGGAACCAACCACGGGTTCACTTAATGCTTTTGTCGTTTACTAGCTGTGTGCAACCCTCTGTGGGTACTGGTGATGAGAATTAACATTTGGGCTTGTGACTGTAGGTAGATTTCTGTTGCTGTAAAGGTGGAGCCGCAGGGCAGTCCTTCATGACAGGTGACATGGAAAAGCAGAATAAAGGGAAGGGCGTGGGAGTAAGGCCAATGCGAGGAACTGTGACTGAAAACGGACTATTTCTTCTGTCAAGGAAAGCCCCACTAAGCAAACTGCACCTTACACTGAACCTTCTGCAACACTGATTAACTGATAGCATTTTGGTGGTTGTGAACAATGTGGAATGTTGCAGGTCTGAAGCCCAGTTACAATTTATCTTGGGTTATTTTTAGTCCTCTCAATAGCCATTTCTTTCGGACTTCTGTGTCTGACTTAGCATTCTTGTGACTGTCAGCTGAGACCTTTCGGAATGTGTTAACTTAACACACACCTAGCTTCCACCAACCAAAAAGCTAAGAATGCCCTCAGACAGCATATAGAAGTTCCTATTTTTTGCCATAACCTTGTGTACCTGATGTTTCCAACAAAGTATTGAAAAGTGTCGTAAACTTTCATTTTCTTTTTTCTGTTACTACAAACACTTCATCAAACTGTTCCCATGTTGGAACATGGAATTTGATACAACCTGAATCTATATTTCTGGGCCATGTCACTCATATTTGGCTCCCAAATAAACTATCTTTTATCCCCTTTGAGGTGAGAATTATTTTCTTATCAATACTTCCAGTGTCCAGAAATTTCTTGGCAGCATATTGGTCCTGCACATACCAATACACACAAACACACACACAAACACATACACACAAACACATACACAGACAGAGAGATTTCTTTTGAGTTTCACCTTATATGCATGAAGTTGCAATACATTGTTTTCTTGTGAATTTTTTTCTACATTTCTTCTAAAACAAAACAAAAACCTCCACGTGGTACTCTGGCTCAGTTGTCACTGTAGGCTAGACCTCTGCATCCCATGATGTGGGAAAAGGGGATCTCACACTAGCTGCACTCAGCTCAGCCTGTCTGGGAGCTCCTGATGGGCTACCCAGTGTGTGTGAAATGTGAGCCCTTTTCAGACTCTCAGCATCTGACACAAAGCTTTCTCTTAGAAGAAGTTGTTCATACAGGCGACATAATGTTCTAAAAATACAGAGATGGGATCCAGAAGATCTGGAACCAAATTGCTTTGATTTGTTTACACAGAAATTCTTTGCATAATCATAAATATTAAACTGGAATTGCATGATGTATTGTAGGTCAATAAGTGCTATATAATAAAGCAGATGTGTGTTAAGATATGGCTGCAAAACAGAATATGTATATTTTAGACGATATTAATGAAGCATATTACTGTATTTGCAAATAAGAAATATCTTTGCATATGGGAAAATAGAGTGCTCTGAACAAAAGAAATCAGCTAAATTGTCTTTAGAGCCTAATGGTATATTTTACCTTTGCAAAACACTTATTTGGTGCTCATAGCAAATAAATATGCGAGTTTTGCTGTTTTCCAGAATGGGCATACAATGGCAGCTGTCTTTCTAATCGCTCATCTATTCAAACGCTAATCGGTGGGACCCACGTAGAATGCTAGAAGCCTGAATAGGTAGACAATGACAGCAGCGTTTTAATCACAGTCCTATTCAGGCACTAATCGGAGTGATGATTAAGGGACATTAGAAGGAGCACTTTGACATCTGATCCTTTGAACTGGCGTCTGTGCAGCCTGCACTACACACAGCTTACTTGGCCAGACCAATTTCCTTAAATAAAGTGCCGTGATTTCCAATGTAGGAAATATTACATTAGAGCCTATTGAAATGATTAGGAATTGAGGAGCTTTTCTTTTTATTGGGGATGCAGTGTGTGCTGTGTACTCACAAAACCGAGAGCATTAATATTGCATGCAGTCTTCTGACTAGAGGGGACCATAGAGAAATAGCTTGAAAAGAACTCACTACAGTCATGCACCTTCAATTGAATGTGAGCTGACATGTACAGCTCTCCTTTATTGAAGTTTGTCAATTTTGAAATACTTAGATTTTCATATGCCCTAATCTGGGTGGGTACATCCTAACTGCATTGCATGTTTGTTTCCTTTAAATGGGGGTACATTTTCAGTGCTCCCCATCTAGAGTTACTCTAATTAAAAAGTGCATTGGATAGGGAGGAGTCATGAGGCCCCAACCCTAGCCAAATAGCTACTGGCAGTTGATGACTACTGGGGGAGAGTCTATTTTCTCTGGTAGGTTGTGTACATTCTAATGGATGACTTTACACCCATGTGCATGTGAGCATCACTAATAGGACTCAGCTGGCTCTTTAAAATATTGGGGATGTGAGAGTGGGAGAGGACCTAGTAGTTGGGAGGTCTGGGAGGAGTTGGAGAGGAGAAGGGGGCAAAATATGATCAACTTGGATTTTGTATAGGCATGTTAAAAAGTTAGTTGTTGGTCTGGAGAGAAGGTTGACTGGTTAAGAGAATGTACGGTCCTTGCAGAGGACCTGAGTTTGGTTCCCAGCACCAACATTAGGACATTAGGTAGCCCACAGCTTCCTCTGACTCCAGCTCCAGGTCACGCAACACTACCTTCTGGCCTCCACAGGCACCTTAACTCACATGCACATACTCTCACACAGACAAATATGCATACATATAATTAGAAATAAAAATAAATCTTTGAAAAAAGTTAGTTTATTGTGTCATACCCTATGTTCATGGCCATGCTGTGATCAGGCTTTAGCCATTTATAACAGAATCTTTCTCTTTTCTCTCAGCAATTCTAACATATATTTCAATGTTGCTAGCCTCTTTCCCAGAATACTACCCATGTTTAGTACAAAGATTTCCATGACTACTCAGCATTTGCATGTTAGACCCATGGCTGAAATGTAGCTGAGGAGCCCCCATGGAATTGGACCAGGCCGTCTGGATAAGTGAGACAGTTGATTAGCTTGAACTATTTAGGAGGCCCCCAGGCAGTGGGACCGGGACCTGTCCTTTGTGCATGAGCTGGCTTTCTGGAACCTAGGGCCTAAGCAGGGACACTTTGCTCAGCCTTGGTGTAGAGAGGAGGGGACTGTACCTGCCTTGACTGAATCTACCAGGCTGCGCTGAATCCCCAGGGGAGACCTTGCCTTGGAGGAGATGGGAATGGGGGGATGATTGGGGGGAAGGCTGGGGGGTGGGAGGAGAGAGGACAGGGGAATCCGTGGCTGATATGTAAAATTAAATTATTTATAAAATAAAAAAATTAAAAAAATATTTGAATATTGAAATGGAATAAGAGATAATTTTGACTATTTTACAGTCAAATATCAGTGGCCATAGCCTGGGAACATACATTCTCTTTGCCCCCTATGCCCTGTTCTGATGGCAGATTCTTGAAATTTTTGAGAACAGAACAAAGAAAACTATAAAATAAGCACACTTTTCAGATACAGTAGTGGGTACATCAGGTAGTCAGGTTATAGGAAAGTGGGGGAAACTGTTATAGATTCCAAGTGCTCTGCTGTTCCTAACTGTTGTTTTGATGGAAACTAATTGTGTGCTAAGAATACATTCCCGGGATTTTATCTGTTGGTTGAAAAGATGGAAGGTCAGACACAGAAGGAGGAAAGGAACACATGTGCATATACATATGTATATACTTTATGTATGGCGAGGAAAATCTTTTCTTCTAGTTCTTATCTTCTATGTCTGAGCCATGTGAATTGAAACAATGAAAGACAGATAAGCAGCAAAGAAAACCATAAAGCTTCAGATGACGTTAATATTTTACTTTTTATGTCTACAGAGGCCTTTACAGAAAAGAAATGTAGACTGAAATATTCAGTGGATCCAAGGTCTATACACCATTTTGCCAGAGCTAATTAATTGTAAGTGACAAGACCAAGGAGAAGGGAGTTGGGCTTCTACAGGTAATAATTCATGTGAGGATGCGTAGATAGGGAAGATAGGGGTTGTTTTAGTAAGTTCATCCTGGTGTTGGCCTTTTGTCTTCAGTAATAAGTATTCTTGTCCTGGAGAGGAGAGATATGACAATTTCAGAAAAGAAAATTTGTTTGCTTTTAAGTAGTTTGAAAGAGGGCAGAGAGCTCTCCCACTCCTTAACTGTCCTTGGGACATTATGACAGAGTTTTGGATGGGGTCTTCAGACTGTCAAAGGAAAGGACAGAGATTTTATTCTCACCCAAAATGTGATGAACGTACCATGGCCCAGGCATCAAGATCCAGGTTACTCCAAACATCATGTTCCAATGTGAGAGGAGCTTCATTAACTTTCAATACTTAAACAGCAACAGTCACAACCAGGACATCTAGCAAATGCCTTGGTAGAGGCATCAGGTAGGCAGGATAGAGCAAAGTTGGAAGAACTGTCAGGTTTCAGATATAATCTCATGACATTCTCAGCAAACTAGCGATGTGTCAAGAACGCATTCCAAAAGTTTTACCTAATAGTAAAAAAGATGTAAGATCAGACACAGAAGAGGACAATGGGTGGCTCTTAGAGGGACTAAAGATAAACCTAAATAATTTAGCTCTGAATCTGTAACAGTCACAGACTCCCATGACAAAATTTTAATCGGCCAAATAGCCTTGTAAAATCCTCTACATAGGGTACTTCAATTTACTGGATCCCATCATTAGTCTCTCAGGGTTGAGTTCTCTACCATGTGATGATTTCTTGTTTGAGGATTCTGTGACAGTTTCTAGGACAGCATGACCATTATGTAGACCTCAGGCTTGTAGGCTTGGCTCTGCAAGGTTTTTTGTTTGTTTGTTTTGTTTTTTAACCATCTGTCTGTGATTCTTTGACTCTCAGTCTAGCCATGCAAATCTGATTGAGAAAACTGATGGGTCTCTTTTTGAGAAATTCCCTTCCATTCTGAGATGTTTGAGACAAGAAGAACTCAAATTTGTGTTGAAGGGTGGCCATGTTACCTCTGCCACATACATTCTAAAGGGAAATCTAAGAAGGTGTGTGTGTGTGTGTGTGTGTGTGTGTGTGTGACAGAGAGAGAGAGAGAGAGAGAGAGACAGAGAGAGAGAGAGAGAGAGAGAGAGAGAGGAGAAACAGATGTCTGAATCTCTCCCCCCTCTCTCTTTATGTAAGGATTTTGTGTTTCAAGATGCTCTTGTATCCTAATATTATTTTCTTTTATTGGCTTACAATATTTAAGCAAGTTTCAGATACAAAAAACAAACAGAAATCCTAAGGGACACAGTTCATAATATTGTTTTACTTTTATTGGCTTACAATATATAAGCAAGTTTCAGATATAGAAAACAAATAAAAATCCTAAAGGACAGGGTGAATGTGACATTCTAATGGATTAGGACAATGTACTTCATTTATAGTGCCTGTGTTGAAATGGCAAGCTGTCTGTGGCAGTGGGGGCCTAATGTGGCCAATGTCTACTCAGAGACAGACCACCCAGCTCAGACCTTGTCTCTTCTTTTACTAAGCTAATGGGACACACACACAGACACACAGACACACACACACACACACACACACACACACACACACACATAGACAGACAGACAGACACACACACATATATTTTAGTTGGTGAGGAATCTCTTCCTTTGTCTGTGTGAGAGA
>CABHPQ010153726.1:47349-111032 GCA_902168405.1 Peromyscus aztecus
AGAGAGAGAGAGAGAGAGAGAGAGAGAGAGAGAGAGAGAGAGAGAGAGAGCATGCACATGTGGAGGTCAGAGGACAACTTGCAGGGATCTGTTCTTTTCTTCCACTATGTGTGTTCTTGGGATTGAACCTCTTGTGTCCTCAGGCTTGGAAGCATCTTTTCCTTTTGAGCCATCTTGATGGCCCTGGAATAAGTAAACTCTATCATAAAATCAGATGGTGGGACTTACATAGATTTAGCAGCTCTGACTTGCTTCTATGTTACATTCAGTAACTGCTATTGGTTGCTTTGGAGTGCTCCCTTTGTGCTCAGCTCCCATAAGAATATAGGTAGAGTTTGTGGTATGACCTTATCTTTATCTTCTGTTGGCTCACCTTGCTTCTGTTGGCTTGCTTTTAGGCTGTATTATGCTTTCTGATAAATTGACTCTCATTCTTGATACTTTACATGTTTGACTTTCCCCTTGTCTTCCTGACTCATACTCTGTCTCTAGATCCATATTGCTGTCCCTCTTCTTTTTCTATATCTCTTTCTGCCTTTAAAATCAGCACTTTGTAAACCACAAATGAAGAATTAATCTACCCAACCATGTTTACGTCCCTTGCAAGAGAATTTATTGACAGAGAGGTCAGTTTTCTTGTTTACATTTGGACAATTTTCCATATGCTCTCTAGGCTCCTTCCTTTTATAAAGAAAAAATTATAAGGGTGGTGACTAAGAGTGTCAGTAGGTCCATCAAGGAGAACAGAACTTAAAATGTGAAACACACAATATATTTGAGAGGCAAAGTGCAAGTAAACAATCTGGACCTGATGACGGACTCATGTACAAAAGCAGAGGAAGAAACAGTGTATAAAGGAGGATAGTGAGGACTGGAGAGGCGGCTTCCCCAGGAAAGTGATTGTCATTCATGCATGAGGGCCTGAGTTTGATCCCAGAACACATTTAAAAAAAAAGCTGTGTGTGGAAGCACACACTGAAGAGCTAGAGTCTGGTAGAGGCTCACTAGCCAGCCAGCCTAATCCACTTGGTGAGCTCCAGATCTCAATGGGAGACCATGTATATGGCACCCAAGTTATCCTCTGCCTTCTCCAATGCCTGGCACATACATACATGCACACACAGGAAGGTGATAGGAAATTGTCATGGAAAAAGGAGATTCTGATTGCAGGAAAAACAGCATGAACAACAGATCATGTATACAATAAAGGTTTGGGATTTTTCTCTCTAGGACAGTGAACATATTCTTAATTTTGTCAAAAATGCTCTCTTCTCTAAAATAATATTCTAAGGTTAATGAAAATAGTCTTTAAGATATTTATGTTGAGTCCACTGGTTAGGCAGGGGCATCCATCAAGTTGGGCACTATGAGACTTGGAAGAATTTATTCAAGACCCTCCAGACACTGGGAAACCACCTTTAGAAGAATGGAATGTGGTGTTGGAAGGAGGGATGAAAAGAATCACAACATCAAAATGTCATCTGTCACCATATATTGAGCACCATAGCAAGGATCTAGGCATGTGACCATACTCTATGGAGAAGTAGACAGCAGTAGAAGGAAACATTGGCATGCTGTGACCATTGTGATGCCTCCTCATGCTGTTCCTTCAAATGACATAGTCCCTTGGTCCCAATTGCATTTCATGGTTGGTAGCTGTGTTCATGGTGATTTTGCTGCCCTTGCCCTTGCTTTGGTAAGTCTTGTTTTCTATTGCAGAAATCCTTGCTACTTTCTTTTTATCCCTGGTAACATCATACCTTCTGTGGCTCTGGGTGTACCAGAACAGAACAAAGGAGCTCTTAGAGAGAGAAGGCTGTTTTTCTCAGAAACAGCCCTCAACATTTTGAATGGGGCTTGAAAAGTCATCTCTAGGCTTGGTAGAGGATTCCCAGATGTGTTCAATTTTATGTAGGCACATTCCTTTATTGTCCTCCAATTCTTTGGAACTTTCCTGTTATAGTCCACAGAACACCTATTTCTGCTATGTTCATCTTATGCCATTTTGGAGAATAAGCGCATAGTAACCTTTCTCTATCACTGAGACACAAGTAAAGGCCCACATTGTGTCACAAAACTTGCCACACTATCATTTTAATTTTTCAGTAGAAAATGCTATAAATTAGCTGGACCAAAATGCCCACAAAATCTGAAATATGTGCAAATGGGACATCGCGAACTTTTTTTGTTTCTTTAAAAAAAAAAAAAAAAAAAAAAAAAAACCTTGGCTCAGGCTTAATTTTAAAAAAGCCAAAAAAGACACTCTGTGTCCAAGTAATCTTCATCTATTAACTTGACACAATTTAGTGTCCCTTGAGAAGGGACTCTCAGTTGAGGGACTGCTCTAAACAGATTGGTCTGTAGGCTTGTCCATGGAGTATGTTCCTGATTGTTCATTGATTTAGGAAGGTCCAGGCAACTGTGGATGCCACCATTCCATAGTCAGTTGGTTCTGGACTATGTAGGAAAACTTGATGAACATGAGTATGCAAGCCAGCCAGGAGAATTCCTCTTGGGTTCTGCTTCAAGTTCCTCCCTGACTTCCCTGGATGATGGACTGTGACCTAGAAGTATAAGCCAAGTCAGTTCTTTTCCTTTCTTTCAGTTGCTTTTGGCTAGATTTATTTTTTCAGAGCAACAGAAAGGAAACTAGAACAGTGAACATATATACACAGAATTAGATTTTTTAAAAGGTAAATTCCAAAATAGGTAAATCTGAAACTTCAAATTCTAGGACACTGGAGAATAATGGATATTCTATAGCTATGGAATATGATAATTATATGGAGTATGGTAAATATGGTAAATGATAGAATAGTTAAAGACTGAAGTCACTTCTGTGAGAAAATAGAATGCTTTTCCTGAGGTAGTTTGTGTCGTGAAGATAAGCAAGACTTTACCACATTGTGCTGAAATTTAACCCTGGTCTCAGGGAAGACAGCCAGTACCCTTAACTTTTGAGCCATTTCTCCAGCCTCATGATATGATTTTTGTAGATGACTTTTGAGGCTTGATTTACTTAACTAAAAAAGGTCAGAAACAATTGCCCCGTGTACCCATTTCATCTCCTACTTATTTTCTGTTTGCTTGTTTTGTTGTTCTGTTTTTGGTTGTTAAAAGATAAGTTAATAAATGTTTACTGATTTTTTTTTTTATAATTTAAAACCTTTGTTTTCCCCCAAAGTGCCTTTCAACAATCTTTGCTCAATATGTCCAATAGAAAATCATGGCTGAACATTAATTTAGCAGAAATATGTAAATAGATTTTGGTGTCCTCAAAATAGTTGTCTTATTCTGTCTTTGGAATTAATGAAGAAAAAAATAAATATTTCCTTATTTGTCAGTAATAAAAACAATGAAAGTGTTTAACAGCATGAGTCAAGGTGTGGAAGGCTGTACATGGGCAATCATATCTCAGGCCACACACAGTGCTCAATGTGGGCCACACTCAGGCTTGTTGGAACTTTTTTGACTAAAAGCCCTTTGTATATGAACACTGTACCATGGGATTCCCATTTGATCCATCCTTGTGTCTGTTAACACACTATTGACCTCAGAAAATATAGCTATGTACAACACCTGTACTAAGAAATTGTACAAAAACTATTGTAAATATAATTTCAAAATGGTAATTCCCCTTTGCATGTAAGTTGTCTCCTCCCAGAGAATCCAAACACAGGACCACGGTGAGGTACTTGCAGGTCAGGCCCTATGCTGTCGCCCTCCTCAGGAGGAGATCCATGATAAGTCTGTTCTTCCAACACTACTCTAAATGTAACGTTTTCATTGCTTCCTCCTTTTTCCATTTTTCACTCTCTCCCTCTCTTCCTCCTTCTCTCCCTCCCTCCCTCCCTGCCTCCCTCCAGCCATTTCTTTTTTTTTTTCTAACTTCCTCTCTCTTTCTTTTAGAAATCAAATAGATCTCAAGTAGACATCTTATCAGTTTAATTTTTCTGGCTGAAAATATTGAATCCTTGGTTTCTCATTTTCTCACACATAAGTCTAGCAAGAAATTATTTTTACTTTCAGACTGTGCAGAGAATAAGTAAGTGTCATACTTTCTGGGCTTTGAGAGCTTCCTGCAGTTCTGATGATGGCCAGCGGTCTGTTTAGAGTACACCATGCCAGAGCCCTTTCTGGACACCAGACTTGCTTGGCTTGTGCTTGGCACAGACAACCGCACAAATAGAGGCCCATCTACCTAAATATTTTAAAAGATATCAAGCAAAAGTGAAGCACGTTAAATAGTGTTCTACCATCTTACTTTAACAAACATACAAAGTAATCAAACAGAGACTGGTAATTTTATGTATGTTCTATTTAGGAGCTCATGCTCTTTGGATGACTAATGAAGAAAGTCATACTTTATAAATTACTCTATATCATCATAAAATGTCATACCATATTTGGGAAGATTTAGTATTCATCATTTCAGCTGTCACAAAATAGGTCGTGTGGTAATCCAGGTGGTCCTATGATTTGCAACTATTCACAGTTACATTTGGAAGAATGAAAATGTGAATATATTTCTTTTAAAATGGACAAAAATAATCTGTAGAAAACATGGAATAGCTAAAATTAAAATATTTTTGTCTGTTTAAATTTTTTCCAAAATGTTCAAATTATTCATTAAATTGATATAGGCATTTATGTAATAATACAAAGAAAAAATTCAATTAAATATCAAGATGTAATTAGCATAAAATTAAATGTAATTAAAAATCTTATACATATTAATGTGACAAATTGATTTTTGTTTTGTTTTGTTTTTCGAGACAGGGTTTCTCTGTGTAGCTTTACCTTTCCTGGAACTCACTTTGTAGATCAGGCTGGCCTTGAACTCACAGAGATCCGCCTACCTCTGCCTCCCGAGTGCTGGGATTAAAGGCGTACGCCGCTGCCACCACCACCTGGCGACAAACTGATTTTATATTTCATTAAATTTTCAATGATAGGTAGACAGAATCATATTTCATACATTGTCCCTATATCCCTTACTATCTCAATACATAGATTTAAAATAAATCAAATTATTGAAAATTGAAATTTTTCCCAATTTATGGGCAAATGTTGTGAGTATTGCAATACCATGTGAATATTTCAAAATTTATTAAATAGATGAAAATACATGGAAAAATGGATTCTGGGCATGAAATTAAATATTGTATTTGTGCTTTCAGTAGGAAGGGAATTTAGCTATTTATATTGCAATTGTTTCTATTTTATTTTTAGTTTTGGTAAATAAAAATTGGAAATATTTTTGTTTGTCTGCTTGAGAGAGACAGGATTTCAAACTGACTATGTGGCTGAGCAACAACCTAAAACTCTTATCGCTCCTGTCTCTAAAATGCTAGAATTACTTACAGGTATGCATCATCATTCCTGATTTTTAAAATTGAATTTTAAAACTGTTATGGCTACGGGTGTTTTGCTTGCAGGTCTGTCTGTCCAGTGTATGTGAACAGTGCTGACAGACAGTGCAGAGAAGCTGGAGGAGAATGTCAGCTCCCTTGGAGCTGGAGTTATAGATGGTTGTGAGCAGCCTTGTGGGTGCTGGGAATTGAACCTGGAAAGTAGCCAGTGATCCATCTCTCAAGACATACACACACACACACACACACACACACACACACACACACACACACACACAAATGTATTTCATCTTTCTCTGTGTGTGCAGATAGTATATAGATATAATACATATATATTATAATGGCTAAATCAAACCATTTAACTTAAGCATAACCTCTTTTTTTGGTGTGTGGCAAAACCAAAATCAAGAATTTTCAGGTATGTAGTGTATTTCTTTTCATGGTAGTTGCTGAGATACATAGCAGACCTCTTGACCTTACCTTTTCTGAGATTTTGGGTTGCTTCACCTACATTCCTACAATAATTACTTTTTTTTCTTAAGAGATTTTCTATTCAATTTACATATCAACCACAGATTCCCCTGTCCTCCCTCCTCCCAGCCTTCTTCCTCAACCCACCCCCCATTCCCACCTCCTCTAAGGCAAGGTCTCCCATGGGGAGTCAGCGGAGCCTGGTACATTCAGTTGAGGCAGGTCCAAGCCCCTCCCTCTGTACCAAGGCTGCACAAAATGTCTTACCATAGGTACTAGGCTCCAAAAAGCCACCCAGCCACACAGCCAGCCATGGAGTAAGAAGAAAAGAAAGATATATAAAGAAAGGTTTAAAAAAAAGCCCAGAAGTTTGCTTTAATGTAGTTAAAGAGAAATGGAATAATTTAAGTTAGAAAAGCTGATTAGAAACAAACCAAGCTAAGGCTGTGCATTCATAAGTAAGAATAAGTCTACCTGTATTTATTTGGGAGCTGTGTGGCAGGGCCCCCAAAGAGTAAGAAAAAAAAAAAACTACAATACCCTCATTCCTAACTTTTAGGAACGGCTGTTTTACTCTTTGTTTCTATAACTATAACATGTAGCATGAATTCCAATTGGTCTTAATAATAAAAACCCAGAGTCAGATATCAGGGTGAAAGCTGAAAGATCAGAGAAGCAGAGCAGCCAGCCACTAGAAAGACTTCTAACCTCTAGGAATCCTCAGACTGAAAGGCTGAGCTCCTGTCTCCAGCCTGCCTTCTCACTTCCTGTTTCCTCCTCCCAAGTGCTAGGATTAAAGGCAAGTGCCTCTGAAGTACTGGGATCAAAGGCATGTGATCCCAAGTGCTGGGATTAAAGGTGTATGCCACCACTGCCTGGCCTCTAGTGGCTAGCTCCACACTCTGACTTCCAGGCAAGCTTTATTTGTTGGAGCACAAACAAAATATCACCACAGTAACATCTTTTGAAATCTAATGTGTTAGATTTGTTTGTTTGTGCCTGGCTTATTTCAACTATTGTAATGTCTGGGTTTATCTGCATTGTAGACAATGAGATTTCTCCCTGTTGAGAGTCTATGTGATGTTTCATTGTATTGTATATCATGTTCTTTTGTCTATAACTTTACTAATTGATACTTAGGTTGATTCTATATCTTGGTATGTAAGTACTGGTGCAGTGAACATGGAGTGCAGATGACTCTTTGAGATACACTCTAGATCTCTACCTTGTACTTGATATGCTATGTCATAATAGTTCTATGTTTAGGCTTTTTCAGAAACTTCCATACTATTTTCTGTAATGGTTATTCCAACAGTCCCTCTAACAGCATGTGAGGGTTCCTTATTTTTCACGGGCTTGCCGGAAATTTTCTCTTTCATGGTTTTCATAATGGACATTTGAACAAGAGTGAGTTGATATTTCATGATGGTTTCCATTTGTATTTCTTTTTTTAAAGATTTATGTATTTATTATGTACACAGAAGAGGGAGCCAGATCTCATTACAGATGGTTGTAAGCCACCATATGGGTGCTGGGAATCGAACTCAGGACCTCTGGAAGATTTGTCAGTGCTCTTAACCTCTGAGCCATCTCTCCAGCCCCCTCCATTTGTATTTCTATAGTGATTAGTACTGTTTAGCATTTTTATATACATGCTGAAATTCTCTCATATTTAAATCCTCTAACAATTCATTACTTTTGTCCATTTTTTCAATAAGGCTAATCATTTTGATACTACTGAGTTGAGTTCCATGTATATTTTGAATATTAATATCTCACCAGGTGATACCTGGGTTGCACATTTTTCTTCATAATCTCTAGGTTTTCTCTTCACTCTGTTGATATTTTTTCCTTAGGTGGTAACATCTGTCTATTTATGTTTCTGTTGCTTGTGCTTTCAGTTCATGCATGAAGCACTACTGTTCAGGCCACTGTTATGAACAACTCCACCTAGCATAGTAACCCACCCAAGAGCACCTTATTTTCCCAGCCACACTTCCTTCTTTTGAAATGTATGACTTATTTATTGGCTGGTTCATTCCTTTTTCTCTTTGTAGAGTACAAGTTTCTTAAGGACATTAGTTTAGTCAGTTTTGTTTACAGCTTATCCTCAAGGCTGAGACTAATACCTGACACATGAAACATCAGCAACTAAACCAGAAATTCTAGTTCATGTTAGTATGTCAGTCTAATGAATCAAACAATCAAATAGACAATATAGTTACATGTATATAAAGTTTGAGATTTATAGTTTTGTTTTCAAATTGGTTTTCTTTTTGAGTGATAAATTTGAACAAATGGAATGCATGATAATTCTTTATTGCTTGGAGAAGGAATGGAAGCTATAAATGGATAGACCAGTACACCCTGTCCAAAAGTTTAGTTGGAAATGCCTGGCCTCATTTGCCTTCTGATAATATCATACTAAAAATATTTCAAAGGACAACAGTAGGAGGCTGGTTTGTGTAAAAGGAAGCTGAGACCAATTACCCTTTAGAATGAGCTTTATTATGAGAGAGAGAGAGCTTCCAACCAGCATTAGCAGGGAAAGGTCTGGTCAGGTCTTAAGGTGGGGAGTGTTATGAGAGACAGAGAATCCTATCAGATTATGAGGAGCCTTTGAAAGGCTGTAGCTTGGACTGGAAGAATAAGAGAGAGAAGCACTCCATGGATTATATGCCCAGAGCGAGAGGTGAAGGAAAGAGAGAAATATTTCAGAGAAAATCCCTCAAAGAGATATCTGCCCAGTATAGCTCTTCAGGAGGTGATAGGAAGTTCTACATGTGACCTTGCTGTCCTAGTCTATATGAGTCTTGGTACTCCTGCAGCCAGTGCTGAATGGGACAATAAACTTAATCTTTCAATTGTGAGAGGGAGGAGAGAGGCATGGCCACAGAGCAGACTGACTTCTTAACTCTCTGTCCTGGAAAAATGGGAATAGAAATAAAGATAGAAAGGGCGATACCCTTGTCTTTCTTGGGGTCCTGTTTTCCAGGTAGCCTCCCTGACGGAGAAATGGATGAGATCTACATGAACAGTCTGGATGTGAGTGGGGGTAATGAAGGATGAGGGTCGAGGGAAAGAGAGCTTGGGCGAGCGGGAGATCCCAACTGGATCAAGAACAGAGAGGGAAAACAAGGAATGTTCATGGTAAATGGAGACCACATGAGAATAGGAAGAAGCAAAGTGCTAGAGAGGCCCACAGAAATCCACAAAGATACTCCCACAATAGACTGCTGGCAATGGTTGAGAAACAGCCCGAACTGACCTACTCTGGTGATAGGATGGCCAAACACCCTAATTGTCGTGCTAGAAATCCCATCCAATGACTGAGGGAACTGGATGCAGAGATCCATGGCCAGGCCCTGGGTGGAGCTCTGGGAGTCCAATTGGCGAGAAAGAGGAGGGTTTATGTGAGCTAGAATTGTTGAGTGGGGGGCATCCAGGCAGTTGGACCGGGTCCTGTGCTCAGTGCATGAATTGGCTGTTTGAAACCTGGGGCTTAGCAGAGAAGCTTGGCTCAGCCTGGGAGGAGGGGACTGGACCTGCCTGGACTGAGTCCACCAGGTTGATCTCAATCCTTGGGGGAATCTTTGCCCTGGAGGAGATGGGAGTGGGGGGTGGGCTAGGGGGAAGGGGAGTGGGGTGGGAGGGGGGAGAACAAGGGAATCCGTGGCTGATATGTAAAATTAAATTATATTGTAAAATAAAATAAAATAAATTCAAAAATAAAGATAGAAAGGGCAGAAGGCAAGTAAATGATCTGCAATTTAATAACTACTATATATTTCTGAGAGGAAAATGGCCTTTAACTTTCTGAGTGCAAGTAAAATATATATATATATATATATATATATATATATATATATGATTTTTGACTTTTAACCCCCAAAGGCTAATTTTGGTTATTAAAAACAAAAATAACAGATAATTTATACCATTGAAATATTAAATAAGAGATTTTTGTTTTATCTGCATTCTTTTTTTTCTTTTGTTTTGTTTTGTTTTGTTTTTCAAGACAGGGTTTCTCTGTGTAGCTTTGTGCCTGTCCTGGAGCTCACTCTGTAGCCCAGGCTGGCCTCAAACTCACAGAGATCCACCTGCCTCTGCCTCCTGAGTGCTGGGATTAAAGGTGTGCACCACCACCGCCCGGCTGTTTTATCTGCATTCTTTTGTGTAAAAGATCTTAAGAGGAACATCTTTTATTTTTTCTATGGTGCCCAAATGAAATCAGTAACAATATTTCCACCCTAATCTATTCAAGATCCAGGCATTTGATAGCATTATCGATTAGTGTTACTGTATTTATACTATTTGCATGCTTAAAATTTTACAAACTGAGTTATATAGTTGGCAAAAAGAGTCACTGAGGGCCCTGTAATATGCAAGGTCTCCCATTATCACCAGTTAAGGAACAGTATTTATCACCAGTTAAGGAACAGTATTTAGCTTTGTACTCCCAACGCTTTTTTTTTCCCTCTCTCTCTTTTGTTTTGGGCATTCTGGCACACACAAGCATTGGCAGTGTTTGTGAACCATACGGAAACATTGGGAAGCATTTTCGGCTTGTTTTATGGAGCTTGATGCATGATTTTATTGCATTTCCTGTGTCATAGAAGTATAATTTACATCAACAAAAAATAAGTCTGCCCCATAAATATGCGATTATATGTAATCAAACATAAATGAAAATTTATAAGTATTAGACTGTAATACAGAAACGAGTTATATAGAAGGGAGACATTAAGTGGTAATAATTTTGAAAAGCTTTCAAATGGGAAACGTTTCAAGTTATTAAAATCAGAAAGGCAGAGCTGGAGAGATGGCTCAGTGCTTTAACGGGCTTACTGCTCTTTGTTGGGGACCCATGTTTGTGTCTCAGCACCCATGGAGAAGCCACAACCACCTGTAACTCCAGTTTTAAGGATTTAATGTCCCCTTCAGGCCCCCGTAGCCACCACTCATACACATGACATTAAAATTAAAACAATAATAACTTTTTAAATCAGGAAAGTATCCAAAGGGCATATGCCAGTAGACTTACATGGATTCATAGCTGGTCAAATATTTGAGAATATGTGGCTGATTTCTGGCCTACATGGATTGTCTTTAGCCACACAATCCTGTAGCACTCGGAACACCCAAGAAGAGGGGTCAGAAAGAATGTGAGAGTCAGAAAGTTGGGGGAGAGCTGTGAAATGCTGTGTCTGGACATGACGTGGTTGTTACTCATGTGAATGGATAGCAGCTGTGTGTAGCTGCACAAGATTATAGCAATGAAAACCTCAGGAGGCGTGGAGCAGGTGCTTCAGAGGTCCTGCTTCTGACTTCAGTGCTATTGGCAATTAATGGCAGCTGAAGGAGGGAAAGTCACTTCCCTTTGTGGGTGTGGCCTCTGGTAGGCTCCCTATGCCCCAGTGGATGACACGACATCCACGCACATATTGACAACACTAATTAGACACAGTGGGTTATTAATGATGAATAGTAAAGAGGCCATGAATTTGGGAGGGAGAGGAGTTGGGTGGTTCTTCGGAGATTTGATGAGAGGTAGTAGGAGTGGATATGATCAAAGTGTGTTGTATGCATGCATGAAATTTTCAAGGAATAAAACATAAAAAAAGAAAGAACAGTAGTATGCAAATACATGTTAAGTCTTTGACATTTTGAATGAGTGTAAAAATACTCAGCAATTTTTATAACTCTAAGAAATAGCTTCACTTTATGTCCTTTGGTATCTCCTGTCGTAGCCCTACCCTTTTGCTGAAGATCAGAGTAGACACTCCGGTGTAGATATGACGTTGAGAGGCACGCATGTATGACTGCTCTCCAGGGCCTGTCGACATCCTCTCTTCACTGAAGCAGAAGTTTTCACTTCAAAGTTAGTAACAAGATTCTAAGGCGATGACTAGATTAAAAAGATTTATTTTAGATGAACCTTTATAAATTCTTTTTGAGGATTTAACTCAATCTTAAGTAAGGGAATTTTCTGACTGTAGTCACATGACTGCACCTATCTCTTCTGGTAGCTCCTTAATTTAAAAGAGTTTGAGTTATTTCAAGGTACGAATTGTATCTTAGTCATCTTTGTTTCATGTATGACTATGCAGGCCACCTTTAAATCACTATGTAAATGAATAATAGAAAAATGAAAGTTCTCTTGCATCTATCAAGTTTCAATGTTTGTCAGAATTGTTAATTTCAATTATATTAGGTAATATTTATATTAAACCTAACTAAAACAATCTTCATAAAAAAAACTTCTTGTTTTAATACTGGGCTTGGCTTGGTAGTAAGAGTGCTTGTATAATGAGTATGACCTCAAGTATCACAAAACCAAACTAAATTAATAATACAAAACCAGAGTTGGATTTTAGGTAGAGACATTAGGGCATGGACTGAGAAGGAAACCTGATTTATTGATTATAGCATATTCATTCATTTATATCCGGGAAATATAGAACATTTTTGCTATTACAGTTTTATAATCCCACTTACTTATGTTCCACAACAGAAATGAATGAACATGCTATAATCTGTAAATCAATTATTCTGTTTTCAGAATTCCCTATTATTTAAAACAAGTCATTTTCAAATATGCCCCTAAATATTTCTATGCCTTCAAAATACTGTCTTAAGTCAATGTATATACTCTGTCAATCAAAAGTTGTACACATCTGTGCTGGGACCATGAGAAGCCTCTCATGCAGCTCAGTGAACACACATGTACTGACTCTGCTTGTGAGAGCTGCTTACTGTGTATTCCTTTCAAATCTGAGTAAGAAGCAAGTCTTTCCCAAACCAACAGCATCAGTAACTTATCTTGTGCTGTTCATGCTCAAAGCTCCAAATAACAAGGTCCAGAAGTCCAGAGACGAAGATGTCATCCCCCCCCCCCCCCCCCCCCCGCACTACCCTGCTCATTGTCCTTTCTACCTCTGCAGGAGTGTTTCCTGTACCCCAGACCAATATGTTTGTTATTTCAAAAAATCAGTTCAAGTATGTGTGAAGTGAATCTTGGTTGTCAACTTGACTGCATCTAGATCAACTCACAGGCAAACCTGTTGGCACACCTGTGAGGAATTCTCTGATCAGTTAAACTGAGGTGCGACAGACAGACCCACCCGGAATGTAGGGGCACATTCAGATGGTAGCTCAGATAAAGGCAGTCCAAGAGAGGAGTGCTTTCTTTTTCCTGCTTGCCTTCATGCTGTGTTAGCAAATTTATCTAACCTGTTGGTATCTGCTGTCACAGATACTGTCACCCCTCAATGACATTAGAACTCAGCTTCTTTGGCCTTTTCATGTGAACTGAAGGCCAGTGACTCTTCAGACATCCTCCAGGACTCCACTGTCTGTCTGGGACTATTGAGGCAACTCATTTGTGGGATGGGCAGCTATCCTGCTCTCAGCCTCTTCAAGGTGAAAGCAGTCATTGCTGGATGACCTATAAGTGAATCTAATAAATGCTCCTTAATATATATTCATTCTACTGACCATGTTTCTTTAGAGAATCTTGACTAATACAGAATGTGTTGCAATCAGAGGTATTTCCCGATGTAAATGACAATAACCTGTCCAGGATCAGACTTCAGAGACATTATCCATTGTGTAGAAATGACAATCTCTTATCTCTCCACTTTAAATCCACCACCATCTGGATTCTTTCTCCTCTGCTCAAGCCGCATTGGTAATATCAAGTTTGATGAATGAATCTAGTGAACACATTTGGGGACCTCTTAGCCTGTTTATGTTGACAGGGGGCATACTTTCCATCTTGTAATACTCTTTCCTTCATGCCTTCTCAAGGCCGCAGCCTTTATGCTCTCTAACTCTTTGCTCTTCCTTGCCCTCATCCTAGACTTTTGTTTGGTTGACACTCAGAGCTTCCTCCTGTGCAGATCTGTCTTTACTCCATATTTATTAGACTTCTTCACCATAGGCGACTCACAGCAAAATTAATGCCCAAATAGGAAAGACTTGTTCAGCCAAGTCAATTCTACTTCCAAAGGCATACCATCATCTCTGAGCCAGCTTCTGCTTAACTCAGCCCCTGATCATCCATCATTGAAATACTCCTACTTATTTCAAGTCTCTGCTAAGCTCCCCTCTCTCCTGGAAAGCCTAGTCTTATTACATCTCAGCAGCTCACCCACCTGCCTGAGCTTATCACTCATGTAGCTCACTTTTACCTGTTTCCTTCTTTCTCCTTCATTCCATCAACTAATCTCTGTGGACTTACTCTGTGCCCAGCACTCCTATAAGCATTTCAAATGAAAAAGCAGATTAAACATTTGCTTTATGGGACTTGTGACAGAGAAGTAGACAACAAACATCTTACCAGTAAGCTGATTACATTAGACTGTTTAGAATTATGTTGTACCAATATTTGTTTAATTATCTTTCCTCCCTCCCAAGAACTATATAGGTCGCTCTACATACTAAGTGTCTAACATTATGTTATGGACTGAAAAAAGTTTGACTCTGGAAACTGTTTTTACTACTAAATATTTAGTGACCTGTCAAATTATCCTGACCATTAACACTCTTTTCACACCATGTTTATACAAGTTAGCCTTAGTTTAATGCTAGCCATGTAAAACTCTAGGTCCTGAAGGAGTTCTCTCTAGACAGACCTACATTACTGAATTTCATGAAGTAGTTGTTTCCTTTTGATTTTAGTTTGAGGATTTAAAAAAAAATTATTGCTTTTCACAAAATATTTTACATAGAGTTATGTATAACATTACATCTTTTTAAAAAGATGTTCTGAAGACATGAATATGATGGTTTATTTATCTTTATTTTTTTATTTTTTTAAATTAATATATTTATTATGTATACAGTGTTCTGTCTGCATGTATGCCCGCAGGCCAGAAGAGGGCACCAGATCTCATTGCAGATGGTTATGAGCCACCATGTGGTTGTTGGGAACTGAACTCAGAACCTTTGGAATAACAGCCAGTGCTGTTAACTGCTGAGCCATCTCTCCAGCTCATAACATTATACCTTAATATCATTATTGTTGATTGCTACATACAATACAGAGTTAAACTAGGCTGCATATTGATCTATTCCATTAGCTGTAATGATAATATAAGTATGCTATGATATACATATGCAATGATTTATAGAACTTTCCTTTTTTACAGGATATATAACTTGTCATGTTACCACTGTAAGCGTTAAACTTCCTCATCAATTCCTGATTACATGCATATCTGTGTGTTTCTGTGGGATTGCTTTCTAGAAGTGGGAGTTGCTGACTTCTACAATAGATGTTTTCAAATTACTCTCCAGAAAGGACTGTTGGTTAATACTCACCTAAATAGTATGAACAGCATTTTCCCTTACTCACTCTTAATCCTTTCTACATTGTTTAAATGTGAGTGTGATTCTTGTCATCTGATGACAGTCTGGTTATTTCCTTGTAGGGGCTTTCCTCCCATACTATATCAAATTCTTCAGGAAATCTAAGCCTGTTCATTTGAGCCGTCTGGGAGAAATACAGATTGGGACAGACCACTGCTCTGTGTGGTGGCAGGTAGTGAATATGTTGGTAGCATCTTCTTTATGATTACTTGGGTGGTTTGTTTGATTGACTGCTTTTGCTTTTGTTTTAAAGAGTATTATAGGGGTGGAGTCTTCTGAGCAATGACCAAATAAACATAATGTTTAAGGCTGAAAACAAAAACACAGCTGAAAAAGTCAGATTGCATTTAGAAAATGAATGAGGAGTTAAAAAAGTGAAGATTAAAAAAACAGAAATAATAGAAGTGAAAAATTAAGGACAAATTGAAAACCAAATAAATGTTAGATATATAACATTCTATATTCAACATAAAATATTGTGTCTAGTGGAATCAAAGCTAAGGACTATTGCCACACAGTGATCATCATGGACATTCTGCACATGGGATTAAAGATTTCGTGAGTATACTCATAAGCATTTATTGTAATGATTGCTAATGTTGTTTTAACAGTTGTGTGTATTTGATAGGAACCTAATTGAAACACTAAACAGTAATGCCTAGAGGCTTGTACATTTAGGTAGTTTACTTTTAAAACATTATTATTATTATTATTATTATTATTATTATTATTAATTTTGGTAAATACATTAGACATCTAGATTAAATTTAGTAATTGATATACAGAAATAAAGTTTGAGTTTTAATGTTTGAATTACAATAGGTAATTTATCAGACTCTTACTTATTACTAACTTATTAGTTAACCATTGTGAGCACACATACTGTCTTACCACTCATTATCTGGAGGAGGGACAGTAGTGTGCTCAGGAACCCATTGTCAACATGATTTTACATCATTCTGATGTGTTTCTCAGGCAGCTTTCATTCCATTCATTTGGGTGTTTATGTATCTTCTAAAGTCTGAAAGGCTAAGCAACCAATTCATTTTTTCTCAGTGTATTCAGATTTTCTTCCATTGATATGTTTTTTAAAGTTTTATTATAAATCTAAGTAAGGAGACTTTTTAGTGCTTTCTTAGGTTTTTGTGGTTTCAATTTTTTGCATTTTTATTTTAATTTTTCTAATTGCACATATATTTGTAAGTACACATGCTCACACTATGACACACTTGCAGAGGTCAAAGGACAACTTTCAGAAGTTGGTTCTCCCCTTTTACCATGATTCCAGGGATCAGACCAAACTCAGGTCCTTAGGTCCACACAGCAAGTGATTATACTCCCTGAGCCATCCTGCTGGCTCTGCTTTTCACAGTTCTATGCTTTGTTCTAGAATTCTGCTTCCAATGAAGTTGATTCAAGGACTTTATATTTTTGTCTCAGTTTTGTTTTTTATTGACACACCGTACTCATACATACTGATGGAAATATAGTGTGTTTCTTTGAGACACATAGGTTGTGTCATGAGCAAATCAAGTTGCGTAGTATACCCATCACCTGGCATTTCCCATTCTTTGTGGTGAGAACATTAGAAATATAACTAATATTTACATTATAAATATAAGAATATATTGCTAATTCTAGTCACTCCTCAGAACAGTCATACACCTGGACTTTCCATGCTGTCTAGCTGTGGCTGTACCTAGTTACCTACTTCTCCCCATTCCCTCTCCCCTCTTGCCATTCTGTTAACCAATATGCATTTCTACCTCCACAAAGCCAGCTCCCTTCAAATCCACGTATATATGAGGTCATGTGGTACTTGCTTCTAGTGCCTACCTTACTACACTTAGCACCATCATCCATTGAGTCATCCATGCTGCTTCACATGACATAAACTCATTCTTATTAGTGAGTGGCATTCCATTGTTTACATATACTGCAATTCTTAATTAGTTCTGCTGAATGAGGCAAGTCTTACAAATAAGTTATTTTGAACCGAGTAACAAAACAAAGAGACAAACAAACCCTCCTTGAGTCTGTTCTTTGTTCTAAGTCTACAGAGTAGTCTTGCTTTCCCACTGGAGTTCAGGGGGCTTGGGATTAATCCTAGAGCCTCATGTATACTACTTACATGTTTTACACCTGAGCCACATCCTCAGCCTTTTGAAGCAGGTCCTTTTAAATAATTAAAAAGCAGACGAGTATTGTTAGTAGTGTTTTTCTCTCAGCAGTCTGTAGGGAGCCATGTTTGTGCAGAGACTCACGGGAGCATTGCCACTACCTACTTTAGTAATTCCTAAATTGGATTCATAGCCATCCTCAAAAGGTCAGCATGGAGGCAAGGCCACATCGAGTCCTTTTGGGATAGCTCAAGTTTCTGTAAGTCAGTGTACCACAATGACTTCTACCACAATGACTTCACAGTGACCAGGTAGATATTCTCATCATGATGAAAGAAATACAGGCCATAAGGACAGACTTTGGTGCATATGGAGAGGGAACCAGGTGGTAGAATAGATATTTCTTAGCTTCTTCATGGACAGAAACCCAGAGCCATTAATACAATCACATGACACCTGGGGTTTTGCAGGAAGTCTTGGACTCTGGCTTCTCCAGGTTCATCCCCACTGTCTTAAAATCTGAAGGACCATGATCACCTCATGTTCAGAAGAACTTCAAGTGCTCTAGTGGGGAGCTTTGTTGCACAGGATTTTCAGCCAGCAACTTTGGCCACTGATGTTTTTGAATAAATATTCATCCTGAGGCCAGGATCAACTTACCCTACTTATACAGGGCACATGAAGGGGATATGAATCTCTTGATGCAGTGTCCTCTTATGTCGAGGTTGATAGGACTGGGCTACCCATGAGCAGGAGCTAGGGAGGTAGTTACAGCAAACTATGCCAGGGGTTTCCACTGTCTTTGTCAATCAATAACACCTTTAACAACTAAGGGAGGCATATTCAGTAGAATATTTCAAAGCTGTCATAGATCAAGAATGTTCCATGCAGTTGTGAAAGGAATAATTTCCAAACTCATACTGAACACTGTAATAGGTTCCATGATACAAAGGCTCCTCAGGATGCTTCAGAGTCTCAGTCTTAGTTGGTGTTGGATATGGGATGAAATTCTTCACTAGCAGCAGGAATCTTGGCTATCCTGATTTGCTCCTCACTGTGGAAGGTGAGCTGGGCTATATATTATATAAATATGTGTTTTCTCAGTGAGTATTGATTATCTCATGAATTGGAGACTATGAAGTGAGCTAAATACATTTTGAAAATTAAGTGTGATAGTAAAAAGGGAGTTAATCAAAATCTAAGCATTAAAATGTGTGAATATAGATGTTTTTATGAATTCTGCTGAAATTGTTTATATTTCCAGAAAATTTCATAGTCTTGCTTATTTGTTTCTTTGCTCCAAGACTTATTTGCACAGAGGTAAAGGAAGTCTAAAACAAAAAGAAAATAATGAATATTATAAAATCTTTTTAATGTGTGAATACTCTGGGTAATACAAATCTTGGAATAGAACCCATGTATTCTGAAGATTTGCCAGTATAATCTGTAGTGGAATGTGTGAGAGACAGATAGGAAGATGAAACAAAGCAATGCTTACTTCCATTGAAATGAGAAATGCCTTTTTATCTTATTTTTCCTACATGATCTGTTTTACTTGGAAGTATTTTTGACCAAGATAAGAAATTTGTCTCCATGTGAATTGGTTTATTATGAGTTATAACAATTCTTTCAGAGATCAGTGTCATCAACCCAGAGCAACACTGGAAAGTGCAAGAATCCTCTATACTAACTACTCAATTTTAGATGTCACTTGGTTTTTGTGTATCCTCTAATGAGATCCTTCATGTCTCTTAGAAACAAGGATATTTGTATCACAATGGGAGGTTATATGTAAAAATATATTTAAAAATATTAATCCATAATAGTTAATTTGTTTACATATTAAAATACTAAAATTTTTTATTTGGGTGATGTTTAATGGTCATTTCTAGGCCACAGGTAATGTAGTTTTTTTCTGGATTGGCTAGGAAAACAGTCTACCTTGAGACTGTGCTTAACATTTTCAGAGGTTGCTGCCCATCAGATATGCCCACATTTGGAGCAGAACCTTTGTTCTCTTCAGAGTGGTTTGTCTAGCTCAGAACCTCAAGTCTGATAAGGAGAAGAGTTCACTTAATCAAGATATTTTAAGGCTGCATGATTAAATAAACCATGCAACACTTCCTGAAGAGTTATGCACAGATGCCTCTGTAATCAGTTCAGGAAACTGCTAGTGAGTCTCTGCCTTAGAACAAAAGCAATGACAGCCAACGACACAGAAAAGATAGCTCTTGCATTCAAGATTAGGTGCTTTCAGTGGGTTTTGGCCATAGACCATAAATGGATTTTGCTTTCAAAGTGGTATGTTTTGTGAGGAACATAGCTATGTCTGTACATGGAGGACTACAGGAGAGAAATGATATGATAGGTATCCAAGCGTAAGCCATATCTTCATAGAGTTATTACCCAGAATGAAATAAAAGGATCAAATGGGAAAGTTCTGCCTGGGGGTGTGGTTTGAGTATTGATAGCCATTTGGTGATGTATTTCTGAGGGAAATATATCAGAGTAGGTCGTAATCAAATAGCTTCCAATATGGGTTTACTGATTTTATAATATGGAAAATACATTCCATGTGTTGGGATTTTTCATTGTCAAGAACATATTCTGCCTGTGTTTGAGCAACATGGCACATTAAAACATCATAAGAAATGTGCCATTGATTTATCCTGAGAAATCACAACTGAAAACAACTTTCATCAAGTTGTAATCAGAAAGCTGTTAAGCATCAGACTAGTTGAATTTGAGTTCGTTGACATGAGACATAGCAATTGAAAAATGGAAACAACCACATAAAATGTACATATGTCCTGCTCATTGGTTCACTGACTACATGTGCAATTAGGACAAGACAATAATTAACAGAATGATAATTATCATAATTGACTTCATGGTAAGGGCAAACAGATTTAGAGAATGGCTCTCTCTCTTCTGAGAGGGAAGGCATTTCAGCTTTCAGAACCTTGGCTTCTTCGTCTGCAAAAGGAGGGTGACAATAATATGTTATAATACTAATGCTAGTGAGTAATAATCTATTATATATGTAAGGCAAATAACAAGCACCATATAAACTGTGATGCACCATGGAGGATGAATATTACAGCTAGTTCTTAAAAGTTCACATGCAAATGTCCATCTCCTTTGACTGCTGTCAGCCACCCTGTCACTGTCCTTTAGGACCGGCATCAAAATGCAAACATTCAACAATTTCATTTTCTGGCTAACAGTGCTTGTTCTTGTGAATGGAACAGGAAAGGAAAAATGTGTTCTTATAGACCTAAAATTCTTGCTATAGTGCTCTATGAGTCACAGAAAGCTTCACAGTGTTTACTGTTAGACCCCAAGTTTTCTGTATCCCTTCTGTTTCCTGTAGTCACGGTCTAGATCGCAAAAGCAATGTTAATATACTGTGGTATTTGCAGAAGTCTTTAGGGCAGAGTGATTACCATATTTGGATTTAAGGTCAAAATCTTTCTGCAAAATATTGCTAACAAGTAGAGAATTGAAAAAAATATATATTTGGAAATGTTGTCTCACTCTTAGTCTATGCTGTTTTTGTCCTTGTACCAATTCTTCTGCATCATCTTCCTAAGTACTGGGATTACAGGTGTGAGCCTCTACACCTGCTCAGATCTATTTGTGTATTGAAATTATAGCTATACATTTCCTCAAATTTCAACAGCAGCATTGTCCTTGATGTATTTTATCTTTCTTTAACCTTAATCTTGTATCACACTTAAATGGTTCAACATATTGTAGTTTGGTGGGAGCAATGAGGAGTGGCATGAGATATGGCAGTGGCTAGTAAAGAGGGTGCTAATCTGACTGAATGTAACCAACACACAGTTACTTGTATAAATAACTAGTAAGTGGAGGAAAGCACAGATATAAATATTGGAGTTAGAGAAATGATAATTCATACTTCAAAATTACCGTGCAATATAAAATTCAAATTGATATCCTTCCATGTATTTCTTTTATAGTATAAGAAATATGGCTATTTTCAGATAACTCTTTATGCAGCATTGACTTGTCAAGTGATCAACTAACTACTATGATAGAATTATGAAACATAATTTCCATTTTAAACTGTGTTTGAACTGTGTTATAGTTTAATATATAACCAACTTAGTAAGTAGAAGACAATGCATTTTTTCTCTTCTCACTACTAAATTGGTAAAGAATCATAGCAGATAAGTTCATGCCCTTTGTAAACATTTATTTTATTATTCATTTGTTTATGTGTGTGCGGATGTGTGTGTGTGTGCAAATGATTAGAGGTACTCGGAGAGGACAGAAGAGGATTTCAGATTCCTTGGAGTTGGAGTTGTTACTTGTGGTTGTTAGGCACCCACTACGGGTGCTGGAAACTGAACTCCTGTCATCTGCAAGAACAGGAAGTGCTCTTAACTGCCAGGCAATCTCTTCAGCCACAGTTAAAAAATATATATGTATGTTTAAATATTAAATATTTTAAATTTTTAAATATTATATTATTTTAAATATATATAATACATTATATCTTATCCATCATATCTTCCAAAAGTTACACGATTTAAACATCACCAGTGACTTTAATTGTCATATATCATTCAGAGAGTAGAATTACAATTATAGACACTGAAATATAAAACTCACCAGGTCTGTTGGTGTCTAGTAGGAAGTTTCCATGATCAAACTATGTGAAAACAAGAGACTTAAACCAATGGATGAAACTGTCAGTAGTTTTATTTTGTCTGATTTCTCATAGTTGTCTGTCACAAATTCACACACTTTCAAACTATTTTTCCCCTCATTTTGCTATTGTCTTAGGGTTTCTGTTGCTGTGAAGAGACACCATGACCACAGCAACTCTTATAGAGGAAACATTTAGTTGAGGTGGCAGCTTACAGTTTCAGAGGTTTAGTCCATTATCATCATGGTGGGAGCTGGGAGTACAGGATGTGTAGGTAGACATAATGCTGGAGAATTCGACATCTTTAAAACACAGAGGCAACAGAAAGTGAACTGTCACTCTGGGGAATATCTTGAGCATATGACACCTCAGGGCCAGTCTCCACAGTGGCACGCTTCCTCCAGCAAAGCCACGCCTACTCCAACAAAGCCACACCTACTCCAACAAAGGCACACCTACTCCAACAAAGCCACACCTACTCCAACAAAGCCACACCTACTCCAACAAAGGCACCTTCTAAAAGTACCCTTTGGGGCCATTTTCTTTCAAACCACCACCGCTATCTAATCAGTTACTCCATTCTAGGGCTTACATTTTAGAAATTTAAAACAATTCTGTTACTGAATTCCATTTATATTTAAAAAAAATCATTTGAAATTAGAGGACTAATGCTTTAAAAGACCATAATAGATCATTAAGAGGATGTATGGAAGTGAATATTGTCCTAATAATGAATTTTAATTATCATTTTCATTCCTAAGAACTTAGTTAAGGCTATCTTCATTTACTCCATCAATTTATAGCTGCTTTAGAAGAGAAACCTGAAATTTTTACTTACATTTTACCATTTATGAGAGAGGCACAAAACTATCCATACCATTTTCAATCCAGCCTGAACTGAATAAGATACTTGGAAACCTATTGCTGTGTGCCTGAGGTGTTAGCTATTCAAACACAAAACATTCTGTAAGATTTTATTATAACTAGAGGCCCAAATGACTCATTTTCCTCAGATAGCTGAGCTGATACAATGGCTGTGCAGAGTGAGTGAGCTGTTACTGTTTCTCACCATTCTCTTCCCAGCGCTCTATCTCTGGCCTCCTTTCCTTTGCTTGTATTTATCTAATTTGGATTATTAGTATGCCATAATAGTCTATAATTTCTTCCCTCACAGTCATTTATTTCTTGGGCAAGGAAAAATATCTCTCAGTACCTTTGAATACAACAACAGGACATGGTATTTTGATTTTAGTAAAAGAAGATCAGAAATAAAAGCGTGGGTGAGACTCTTGCTTTTTCAAAAACTGGCAAGGGATTATTTGCCCACACTTTTCCTATAATTGTAAGTGTGAGATAGAGGAGAAAGAACTATTCGACTGATCAATATCAGTCACAACAACTTTAGAGTCCATCAACTTTATTCTTTGTATTTTTAATAAAATTATTATAGCACTTCAAAAATTACAAAAGATAATTCAATTCTTATCTCTGTGTGTCTGGGTACCTAATTACTACACTGAGATTCAAATCTAAGATCCTCCAGTTGATACTTAGAAAACCTAACCAAGCCAATTACAGTGCCACATTCCTATAAGCCCCAAGCTCAGAAGACACAAGGTTGTGAATTTGTGGTTAGTCTGGTCTACACATTGAGACCTTGTCTCCACAGAAATGAGGAGGAAGAGCTGGTAGGGGGAAAAGGAGGAGGAAGAGAAGACAGAGACTAAAGAAAAAAGATAAGGAAGGAAATAGGAATAGAGGGAAGGAGTGAGGAAGTTGGGGAGGAACAGAGGAGAGAAGGGAGGAGGGATAAAGAGAAAAGGGAGGAAGGGAAGGAGGGAAGAACTGTAAGAATTCTAGGCAAGTTATTTAGCTCATGCTGCATTTTTCTCATCTGCAAACAGGCTGATGTAGGGTTTTTAAAAAGTTAAGGCATATAAAGTCTGTAGATTCTAAGGGAGTTATAGTAAGATTTCAGAGTTGAAGGATTTTTATGCCGTAGAGAACTTAAAAGACACAATTCTAAGCATTATCAGAGTTCATAGTGCATTGAATCATCAGGAGTATTTGAAGTGTGATGTTTACTTAGCTTGTACATCTGTATTTTTATTACGAAATGGAATTAAACAGCATATGCCTTAGTTTGCAGTTTCATTTTGGTCACTTAAGTAGATGTGACAATATTCCATGCAATTCTGTGTTATATTACAGATTATTTAAATGGTGCTGGGATTGGGTAATTTAGTTATCCAATACCCTGTATCTGAACATTTATGTTTTCACGCATGGCTTATTTGCTTTATTACCACAAACCATGCCTCTTTATGGCAAAAAGCTGACTCTGACTGAGGTCTTAGGAGTTTTCTATGGGGGAATTTTTTTAAACTCTGCACCACTGTGTTGTGAAAAGATGATAATTTGCATAGCTGAGATTGTCCTTTTGAGATCATAAAAATGTTCTTTCTAAAAGCAAACCTTTACTCATGAGTTACAACCTAAAGCAAACTGAAATTGACACCATTTCACATGCTAGGAACCATGTGATGTCTACCCTCTTTATGCTACATAGAAAACCAAGCAGTCCTCACCCCTTTCTTATTCTTTTTATTTGGAAACCATTGCTGGTTCTCAGACATCTCCCAAAAGTATGATACAATGTTGACTAATGGTGCCACACTGAAGGACATTTACTTGCTACATTTTTACAACTCATTTTTTTATAACTATGACACAGCAGCAGAGATCTATATCTAATTAAGCATAGTCGAATAGCCATTCCATATATCCATACCTACGTTAGGTTAGTATTTTAAGAATGGTCTGTGTAAGCCTGAGGAAATGACTTAGTTAGTAGTACTTGCTTCACATGATGAAACCTTGTGTTTGATGCTAATCGTATGTAAGCTAGTCATGGAGGCTCACTTCTGTAATCCTAGTATTTGGGAGGTAAAAGCAGAAGGATCAGGAGTTCAGTGATATCTTTAGTGACATAGTGGGTTTGAAACCAGCCTGAGACCCTGAGAAGGCTGGGGGGGGGGGCGGGAGGAGGGAGGAGAGGGGGATCTGTGGTTGGTATGTAAAATAAATAGAAAATTTCTTAATAATAAAAAAGAAAATTACATTATACACTCACATGTTTTAAATATATTTTAATAGTGCCTGATATTTACATGTGATAAACACATGAAAGAAAAGTTCTTCTCATAAAATATAATTGCATATTTTAGTTCAGCCTCTTGTTTCCCCTAAAATGACACTGTTTGTATAATTTTAAAGGATGAACTGTTTCAGATTTAATTTATTTTACTCAATGTACTATTTCTGCAGAATAGCCCATTAAACCTTTCAATAGATCTTGAAATGAAATGTTTTCTCATTGTGAATTAGAGAATCCAGTTCAATTTTTCATTGACATTGAATATTGTTTTCCTGTTCTAAATGGTATTTTCCGTTGTAGTTTACTTTGTCTTCTTTTGGGGAGAGGTGGTTTCTACCAGTTTCAATATAAAAACTCTTACTTGGACCACTTCTGTATTTTACTTTTCTCATTTTTACAGAAGGGGATACTATGTAGAAGAGAGTTGGCCTTTGTCTGATTTTTGATTCTGTAATTTTTTTAGTTAAGAACCTTACGTATTTTACACTTATATTTAATTGATTTATTTGGTCTTGCCTCCAAATGCAGTCTTAGCCTCCACTATCTCTTACCCTGTCTTTGGGAATTGCTACAATGTATCCATTTCCCCCTCCTGATTAACAAATTGTACACCATAGTTCAATTCTACAAATGTCTGATGTTAAGTTTTTAACCTAACTGAGTGGTTCTGCTTTTTGCAAGTCTGTGTACTGCTTAATAAACCTCAGAGGGAAGCTCTCCTGAAGTTTTCATTCCAGCTGGAATGTGTTCATGCCTTTATGACTGACAAGCAATTCTTTACTTATCAGAACATATTTGCACTTGAAATCTGCTTTTGTTTTTAGTTATTCTTTTGGTAGTATTAAACTTTGAACAAATAAAATATCTTCATTAAGATTCATAGTAATTTTGAGGACATTATGTGACATTTACATGAGTGTGTAACATGTTTATTCTTCGTTTTCGTCATTTAATTCTGTCTTCCTTGTATTTAAGAAATGAAACAAAGGGAGGGAGTTTTAGTGAAATTTTGAAGAAATTGGATTCCTAGATTTTAGCAATCATGGCAATTTGACGTTCTTGGAAGGAAAGTGGCTTTCTTTTAAGGAAAAGATAAGGTTCTATTTCAAATATATTTAACAGCATATTGTAGTTCTATATTCTAACAATCATTTAGAGATATAAGATTGATAAGTAAGAGAATGATAGCATTAAGCTATGGGGATGAGGAGTTATAACTGATTGTACAGGCATACTACCCTCCTTTTTATTCTTTATTTATACACACATAAAAAGATTATTTACTTATGGTGGAATTTTCTGATATCTATACCTGTATCCATTTTATATTATTTTCTTATAATTTCTAAGTGCTTTGATACTAGAAAACTATTGTTATAGTCTTACCTTATAGGGTCCCCGGAACATCCATTCAAGCTGCTTATTTTCTTCTGTTTTTATTAAATGAATTTTAGAGTGTATTTAAGGTAATATTATGAGATTCTTATAGATAATACAGTAGGTACCACAATAAGGCAGACTAAACCTACCATGTCACATAGTTCCTTTCTGTGTCACAAGAACAGCCTATTAAAATGAATAACAACAACAACAACAACAAAAATACCCAAAACATCTGTGTTGCTGGAGAGATGTCTCAGTGGTTAAGGGCTTGTCGCTCTGGAACAGGATCACAGGTTAGTCCCATGTACTCATCTTGGGTGGCTCAAGAGGTCCTGATACCTTTTCCTGGCCCTCTCAGGCACATAGACTCATATGTACTTATCCCCCACCCAATACACATAATTAAAAAAAACAAGATAAATCTTTTAAAACATGCAATTTTTTTGTATGTTTATTAATTCAGACCTCTGAAAATTTTATCTACATCTCTGGTATTTTATGTACTGTGCATTCTTCTCTCTGCTGACATCTATAAAGTCCAAAATGGGGCCCGAAAATTGCAGTGAAGCTGACAATGTCCTGAATGTTAGTCCAGGCTCAGCTCAGGCTGGACTCTGATCAGGTAAATGGAAGAATTGATACCTAAACTCAACATTCATCAGAAATATTCTGAAATGGGTTTCTGTTAGTCAGGAAAAGCAATTACTTCCCTAATCCGTTCCCTGCAGCCAAATACCTCCATCAGTGGAGTATCTAATTCCTGATTAACTCCAACAAGACTGCAATATGTTAGTCTCCACACTAGCCCCCACTGTTCTGGCTTGCATACTTTCTCCCCTCCACACACCTGTTCCCTTAAAACTGACAAGGCTTTTGCTGCCTATTCACTTCTTTCTGCCCCCAAGAGACAGCGTTGACAGTTGGATTCCCAAATAAACCATTCTTTGTCCGGACAGTGTGGTCTAATTGGGTGGTTTCACTGTGCCCACACTTACAACATCCCTCTTCTTTCACCTATTTTGACTCAGGATGTATGGAGCCTCAATATCAATTCTTCAATGCTGTCCAGACACCTACTGAGCACACAATACATTCTTTCCTATACTGTCTATTTGGTGATTACTGACAGATCCCATTTTAAGGGTTCAATCCCATAGAATATCTATCCTAACAGATCTACCCATTTGGTTAGGTTGTTTGCTACAGTAGCTCATAGGACTGAAGGATACAGTTTACTTATCGATTGCAGGAGTATTACATAAAAGGTTCAATTCAAGAACAAATGAAAGAGATGTGTAAGGTCAGGTTTTGGTGAAGGGATGAGGGTCTTCTGCTCACTCTCTGTGTACTGTAGTTTTCCAGTATCCCCATGGGTCCCAACCTTTTGGACTTTTATGGAGGTTTTCTTAGGTACATGTTACCAATTAAACTTTTGGAGAGAATAGGGCAGTAAATTTCAAAGTTCCAACTCTTTAGTCTCACAGTTGTTTCTCCTGGTATCCAATCCCTATTCTGAGGATCCTGAAGGCCTGCTACCCACCAACACATAAAAAGAACACTTATCACCTCAGAAATTGCAAGCTTCAAGGATCCCTGTGCCAAGAAATAGGGATAATTGCCAAAGTATTGTTTTAATTGTATCACACAATTTTAATGGTTGAGCTAGGTTCTCTGGAATCTGCACCTTCCTACTCTCCTGTTTGATAAGGGCTGTTGTTATATATGTATTAGGCTTTAGGCTTCCTTCCTTTCTCATTCCCAGATTCATAATCATTTTGGAGTCTGGACATTCATTTATGTCTATTATCACCCTGGAAAGGCTTTGTGGCCATTCTGATTGTATGAGGTCCCATGTCCCTTCTTGTTACCATTTTTCTTTCTTTTACCACACCTGGATGTCTGAAGCTATTAGATGTAGCAGGAATCTTAGAGAGTCTTATTAATAAAAACAAACCTGGAGTCAAGTATTGGGGTGAACTGGAAGATCAGAGAGACAGAACAAGCCACAGCTAACCTCACCTGGCCAACTTCTCAGCTGATCTTGTTTCCTCAGACTGGAATCTTCTGTGTCCTCATCCCAATGGCTCTCAGCTGAACTGCTGCTCGAAAGCCTGAAAGCTTAACCAGCCAAATGCTTAACCAACCAAATGCTTCTAGTTTCTGGTCCTCATGCCTTATATATCTTTCTGCCTTCTACCATCACTCCCTGGGATTAAAGGCTCGCTTTCTGGGATTAAAGGCGTGAGTCACCATGCTTTGCTGTATCCTTGAACAGATGGATTTCTGCCTCTGGAATGCTAGGATTAAAGGCGTGTGCTACCACTGCCTATCCTAAGAATCTAGTGGCTTTTCTGTTCTCTGACCCCAGATAAGTTTATTGGGGTACACAATATTTTGGGGAACACAATACCACCACAACTAGATACTGTAATGAACACATTTGAAGTAAGTATACAGGTTGTATTTAACATATATTTTATTGGTAGTGCCATGAATAAAACTCAAAGGTTCACACATCCCCCAATGAGTCACATTGCCGGCTAAGCCATGTTTTGAATAATGTTTTTAAAGTATACATTGCAACATTTCTCTCCTATCCACTAACATATGAGCTTTATAAGTACTGAGGGTCAAAATATTTGTAATATACTGTAAAAGTACTTTTTATCAGAATTGGGGACTGAACTCCAGATCTTGTGCATGCTGGGTAATTGCTCTACTGCTGAGCAACATCTTCAGCCCTCTAAGAATACTTTATTTTTTTTTTCCTGGTGAATTTCTACACAGAAAATATATTCAAATGGCTTATATATATACACACACAAATAATTGCAGGATTTCTGTTTTTGCTATTGCTAACTCAATGAACAAATCAATATTTAATTTGTTATATCAAAAGAAGCTCTGCTCAGTTGTATTGTTAATAAGCACTTGAAAAAAAAAGAATCAAGTTTGCATTTCCGACTTGGCCAGAAAAAAAAATTCTCATGAAGCCAATATCATAATGTTTGTTGGGAGTTTTTCAGTAGGCTCCATAGACAATTGGTTTGAGCCAGACAATGGAGTTATTCGAAGCCATCATCTAATGCCAGATGGTATTTTTCATTGTTATGCTTTGCCTTAAAATGATATTCAGTGTATTTGTAATCAGATTAGATGAAGGGAAATCATGATAAAATTCTGCTGAATCTACTTCAGGGAAACCTTGTTTGTTGAGGTAAAGTAGCCTTTGCTTCTGAACCAGTGTTCTGGTAAGTTGAAACTTCAGAAGCCCTCAGAGTACCTGAGCAGGGGCACATAGAGTGTGGTTGACTATCACAGGGCAAAACTGTGTAGCAATATCTGATTGTGTATAATAATGGCTTTAGATTCAAGATAAGATATCCAAGTTTAATCTTAGCTAAGAAGAGACTCTGAGAATGTGAAGAGGATTCCCAAGATGGGTCCATACATAAATTGAGACTTAAAACAAATCATAATGAGAAAGCAAGCCCCAAAGAATTGGATTTCTCAGGCTTGAGACTAGTAGAGTGGGGAGTTAATAACAGTCTTTAAGGAAGAAGGGTTCTTAGAAGAGAAAGACGACTAGCTGTTTTCCATCTTCACCAAGTACAGAACGCGAGCTGGGACTTAACAAATGTTTATTGAACATCTCCACTGAGAGCAGAACGAGATGCTGGGGAGCACAAGGGCTTAGATTAGAACTAATAGCTGAGAGTGAAGATTTTAATTCCTTGAGAGGCTATGAATTTTTATTTTGAAAGAATAATTTAAAAAATTTTTTTTTTTTTTTTTTTTTTTTTACTTTCATAATTCCATCGATGGGCAGGAGTGTCAATTTACTTCAGGCATCAATGGCTTTCTTAAAGCTCCTTCCAGTTCACAGTATTCAGCAATCTGAAGCACATAGATTGAGCTCTTTAAGAACCCAGTCAACATATAAACTATTCATGATGATGATGACCGCTAGCATGTCAATTTTGATAGCTAAAACACGGTGATGTCAGTAGAAGAGCAAATATCTTAATAATAGGAAATCATTGTGTAATATAAATTCCTATATGCATTAAAATATTTGGATTATTCAAGTATATAGTAATAAACCTCAATGGAAGTAGTGAATAGTATGTTTGTGTGAACAGAAATAATTTAAGATTGTATCATCATTTGATTTTTCCTTCAAGACATCCACTAAGAAATTAAGCTCCCAAAGCATATTGGTTTTTGAAACTTAACATGCATAATTTAGGTATATAAGATTTATTAATCTATTAATGACTGCAGCTAACATTTAGACATTTTAATGAGGATGGGTAGATAGCTATTCAGTTTACCAAGTTGAAATGCTTATTATCTTCAAATAAGATATAAATTAATGGGCATTAAAATTATGGTATGTTTACCATCTTCCCATCTGAAACCAGTCATATTCTAAGAACTATATTAACTATATTAACTTCTTATCAAATTTGAACTGAAATTTCATTAATGGTAAAAAGGAATTACTGAGTATTAGAGACTGTCAGGTCCTTTAGTCTACAAATAAATGTCCATGAAGTCTTTTCTTTAATTTTAACATTCGTACAAAGTTTTGTAATTTATGTTAAATATGGTTCTCTTCATTCACTGGACACCTATTGTGAGTCAGACATTGTTTAAAGTCCTGGGGGAATACAGTGTGCACTACAAGGGAAAATTCCTTCTGTAGTGTAGGTGCATTTGAGCCTTATACAACTCTTGAAAATGTAGGTAAATATAAATTGTTGCATGTCAGATGGGTATCACAGTTGTTCATTGTGGTATTGTAATGATGTGTGGCTTGTCTTATGCTCTAGAACAACCTCCTTCTGTTTGCTCTTCTTCCTCTACTGTTTCTTCTGCTTAGTGGAAGAATGCTGTTGCAATGACCCTGGCAGGCCACTGTGTCAGTTACGTGCTAATGTTCCGTGTTCGCTTTATCAGCTAGGTGATTCTGTGTCTCAGCCTTTCCAGTATTGGAGGCTGCACTGATCTACTAGGTGAGAAGCATAAGCAGTAGAGTCGAGCACTTACAAAGTACATCAAAATAATCACTAAGAAGAGGCACTCAGGCCCAAGGCAGAGAAAGGGCAGCATATCCAAACTGTGTAGATTTTTGGTGATGAGTCAAGGCACTGATGTTTTGTAATGGGATTGAATGTGTCACTAGTCTCTTGGTCAATCTTCTATTTTTTTCTGTGAAAATCTCCTAAAAGGACCAGTTCAAAGAATAATGATGACTGATAATGCCCTTACATTTCAAACTGATACTGTAATTTTCATCACATGTAAATGATCCAAGCCTTGCAATTTACATAATCAACTCTCTTCATTTAATTTTCAAATTTCATTTTCATGTCAGCATTTTGATCATGTACCATAAACATACCTTTTCCTTATAGTTTAAAAATGAATAATATTCCAACTTGTAAGAATATTCAGTTGTGCCAGATTTGCAAATATATTTATAAAGGTGAGTGATAATATTGATCAATTTATTTTATTTGTTTTTAACCTCTAAAAATGAACTGATATTCCATTGTAGATAAGAATTCATGCCAGTATTTGTTGAAATGAGATTTAGAATAGCAAATTAGAGGCTATACGTCAGAGCTAGAGCATTTGACTACAAAAAAAATCAAGTTAGGCAGATTTTGTATTATTTCGATGAAAATTCTAAAGATACAAAAGCTTGAATTTACAAATTTCCAGAAATTTGTAAATAACCTTTCTTACTAGACAAGTGAAATATCAAGGAAAAAACACACAGTTATAGAGCCAAAGTGTAATTTGAAAATTCTTCCCTGAGCCTAGAGGGTATTTGTTTTATAAAGACAACTCATTTAGGGCTGAGCACTCTAAAGACTTTCACTCTCTGCACATTGTACAGTTGTGGGTTTCTGTGTTAATTACCAGCTATTGCAAGCAAAGAGAAACTTCTCTTATGAAGGTTGAGCAGTTCATTGTTCTATGGGTACAGCAATACGTCATTAAGAGTCATTTTATTGCTATTTTCCTTTAGCAGAAAACTAGTAGTAGGTTTTCCCCCAGTGTCTACTAGTCAGGTTCTTGGCCATTTTAGCAGTGTCACATATGGGTTTCATCTCATGGAGTGGACATTAAATCCAGTCAGAAAGTGATTGCTTACTCCCATAACATTTTTGATACTATTGTATCAGTATATCTTGCAGGCAGGTCACTATTTTAGGTTTCAGGGTTTATTGCTGCGAGATATTAATCACTTCTTTTATCCTCTTGTAGCATGCAAAATACCCTTTGCTTTCTTTTATTATTTTTGTCTTATTCTTTTTTGTTGTTTTGATTTTGATTATTTGTGTGTATGAATTTGTTGAGAGAGAGAGAGAGATGGAGGCAGGGAGGGAGATCACCAAGTTAGGTAGATAGAGAGGTAAGGAGGAGGATCTGAGAAGAATTGGGAAAGGGGAAACTATATCATCAAACTATACTACATAAAAAAACAATAAAAAATAGGATGAATCTACTCCAAGTCCCACAGTTCCAAATGTGCTAAAGTCATAATAATAATAGTAATAAAGAGTGAAGACAGCTTCATACTTACATTTTTTTAAGTGATTACTTTAACATTAAATGTTTGGGCAAGTGGCATGTCTTCTACAATAAAGGGGTCCATTGTATCAATCAAAAAAAAAAAAAGAGGAACAGTGTTTCCATCCCTGAAACACAGGGTTAACTGTGATTCACAACCACTTACTCAGACCTAACTTCAGTATGTTGTATTTCATGATTAGGATGTGAATAAATAATTCTATTGTTTTTTTTCTCAAAGGTTTCTTATGTCTCACAAAAGATACATATATTCAAATGGTCAAATAGTACAGACTTGGGCTTCAAACATTTTCTAACCTTTTAGTGGTCAACTATGAATTGTGTGTTCTGTTTTTCCTTATATATTTTAACACTCTCTGTGTAGTTTTGGTGCCTGTCCTGGATTTCGCGCTGTAGACCAGGCTAGCCTCGAACTCAGAGATCTGCCTGACCCTTTCTCCTGAGTGCTGGCATTAAAGGCATGCACCACCACCACCGCCCAGCAAAAAATAATTTTAATCCCTTGTTTTTGTTTCCTAAATCAGTCTTTTAATGGTATAAATTTTCCTCTAAGGTGCGCTTTGGCTCCCTCTAATAGATATTAAGTTTAATGCTATTTTATATTCTTGATGTCCTTTACAAATAAAGTATGAAGAGCACTTGCACTAGAAATGTTATTGTAAATAAGCAAAGGGAAATTACTGGGGATGTGTTTCTAACACCAGTGATAGAAAAAATATCACAAAAGATATGTAAACAAAAGATATACTCAGCTTCATCAGTGGGGATTAGAAGGTAGTTTTTTTTAATATAAATTATGTAGTAATGCCCATTAAAAGGGGAAAAAGAGAATTTATTTCACATAAGAACTGTCACTGTCACATAAGTTATATATTATAGCATTATCTGTAACAACAAAATGCTACAGAAAATTGCATTTCTATTATTAATATGGTCCTTTAATGTATTAGGGAATTTCAAGCATTGTCTCAATTTTAGAAGTGCATTTACTGATCTTTTATTCATGCTAACTGAAAAACATTACTGATTTTTTTGAGTAATAAATCTTATTGAAAGACAGCTACACACATGACCTTCACAGCATATAAATAATTTTTAGTCATCTCTCTCTCTCTCTCTCTCCTCTCTCTCTCTCCTCTCTCTCTCTCTCTCTCTCTCTCTCTCTCTCTCTCTCTCTCTCCATCGTCATCATCATCTATCAATCACCTAACATATGTCTATTTATTGTGTATATGCACATGTTTATGCATGTGTCTGCTCTCTCTCTCTCTCTCTTTCTCTCTCTCTCTGTGTGTGTGTGTGTGTGTGTGTGTGTGTGTGTGTGTGTGTATGTGTGTGTGTGTTGAGTACATACACAATTGAGTACATCATGAGGACAAATTGTAGGAGGCTATTCTCTGTTTGCTCCTACCATTTTTTTCTTGGAGATTGAATTCAGGTCATAAGACTCCTTAACCCAGTGAGCCATCTCTGTCGTCCTTGCGGATATACTGAAGACTGTACTCTGAGAGAAAGAATGTTTTATGAGGGACTGATTACTAAACCTCTCAAGAAATGAAGATAGAAAGCATGTGATAGATTTTTATCAGGCAAAATTATATTTGTTTACTGGTTTAACCAAAAATGAATGAGGTTGGATATGTAAGGCTACTTAGAAATCTGTTTTCCTAAAAATGAATTTCTGAGCCTGTGTTAAAAGCACCAACTTAAATATCCTGTGGTAGCTTTGGTCATGCCATTTGATGTCACTGTGGAGGCTACAATGTTTACCCAAGCAGCGACACCCACAACCATTAATTTCCACTTGTTTAATGTATACAACTTTTTCCATGCTGAGATATCATTGAATGGACACAACATCGAGTAACATAGAAAATGCTGGTATGTAGATTATTGCTGTGACAGGACATTTCAAAAGACTTCTTTTTGCCCAGAGTATCTTTTCGGCTGAAACGGTATTTTTTTTTAAAGATTTATTTATTTATTATGTATACAGCATATATGAGTGCAGGCCAGAAGAGGGCACCAGATTTCATTACAGATGGTTGTGAGCCACCATGTGGTTGCTGGGAATTGAACTCAGGACCACTGGAAAAGCAGTCAGCGCTCTTAACCTCTGAGCCATCTCTCCAGACCGAAACAGTATTCTTAAACATAAAAAAAGCACTGGTAGCCAGGCGGTGGTGGCACACGCCTTTAATCCCAGCACTCGGGAAGCAGAGACAGGCAGATCTCTGTGTGTTCGAGGCCAGCCCAGGCTACTGGTTTTCTCTTATCTCACAATATGTTCACAAGCCCACACCCAAGTTTATGGCCATTGCATCCAGAGTCGTGGTGTCCAGAAGACAATAGCTATCTCTGTTAATTCTGAAATGATCTAGCCTAAGGAAAAAAATCACCAATCAAATACTTCCTAGACTAGATAATGGAGTATAGAGATTACTAAGTTTGTTTGTAACATTTATTAAACTTAAATCAAACTTCTACCTCTTCTCTATTTTGTCTGAACTGAAGAAAATGTAATTTATGTTTATTAGGATAAAGGGCAGGAATAGTTTTTCATTTCACTTCTTCTGAGATGAGAGAAGATCTTACTTGTTCTATGAGAGAAGATCTTACTTGTTCTATTAAAAGAGGGTAGTGTACTTCAACAGCTAAGTTATTTGATAATGCTTCAGGAATCTTTGCCTCATTTATTAAAATAAAAATTGTGAATATTTTGAATTTTCAGATTTTTTTCTTCTGTTTGCCTGTTATTGGGTATGTTAGTGTTTATGCCTAATTGACATTTTAAACATTGTTGCATTGAACTGTTTTGCTCTGTAGTATAGAGAGTTCATGGAAAATGTATTTATCCCTTCCATATTGACGTACTTGGTGCTGATGCTTACAATTTTGGAACTGATAATCAGTTACTATTTTGGGAAATATGAATTATTTAATCAGTTCCAAACTTTTGAAGTAACTGTTGGGTATTTAGGAAAGAGAAACAAAAATTATATTAAGAGTTTAGACTATAATATATTGCTGCAGGGGCAGTTATTAAGGGAAAACACAGCTGACATTTTCTGATTTATGCACACAATCAGAGATGGAGTCCAAGGGCTGTGACATAATTATCTTCATGCTAACAATTTTTGTAAATCTCTTGACAGAATTTTAGCTAATTTTAAAATGCCTTCTGAAGATTAGCACTTAAAATTGTTGGGGAAAATGGCACAATTTATTAGCAAGGGTATAATTGTAAACCTTCTAAATACTCATTGTGAATATCGTTTAGACAGTAACTCCTGCTTCAGCAGCTGGTATATAAGACACCAGTTTATGGAATCTTGAAACAACAGAGAATGGAATCTAATTAAAGAGGATTACATGCCAAAGAAAAATTATTAAAAACAGACTAATAGACAATTGTTATAGATTCAGAAACCCCTGCCAAATTCTCTTTTTGATATGAACTCGTGTAGCTGTCAAGTAAAAGCCTTTATTCCTCCCAAACCAAAAGAATATTAGAAGACTTTCTCTTTTATGACTTAAAAATGACTGCTTTTCTGAATTTTAACTTAACACAAGGACTTCAATGGTTCTATTAATCTTTTTTTCACATACTTAAAATGCATGTGCCTTTAAAGATAATGATGAGACTTACTATTTTAGGGCTTTTTTTGTTTGATTATCTATCTAGTACCAAGAATTCCATAACTGTGAATAGGAAAATGTTACTTTTTTAATAAACAGAAATCAGCTATCAATTTAGTTACTGCTGATAGAGGCTTATGTTTATTTAGATTGCATGCTTGCTTGTCATGTACATTTAAAATTTATGGTACATTAAAGCTTGTTAACTTCCAAACCAAACTTACTAAATTGCTCCTTTCTCTTTGAATTTATTCACTTTGGTGTGATCCATAGGGATTTTTTTCCAAACAAGAGACCAAGATAGCTTTGAATGATAGACATCCACCATTAGTTCTTTATATAAAAGTGAAATAAATGGTGCTTTTCAGTGCTCAAGAATACATTATGTTCATGGCTGTGAGTCTGCCTAGTGTCTAGCTTTGCATCTTAACTGCTGTGTGTGGTGTTGCATAGGATTGCACAGCTGTATGAGCTAAGTATACTTGTGTAGATTTGGGCTAATTTAAACAAACACTAAAAATTAATTGCTGAATACCAAAACTCATGTTTCCATGTCATTAATAAATGTATGAACAAATACTTTGGATTCAGTAAATGAGACATTTGTTTAACAGTCTTAAGTGGAGAGCAGTCCCCAAAATAAATACAGTGTATGAAAACATCAACCACATAAAATCATCCATGAGATGAAGAAAAGTGCCAGAGTAGTAGCAAAGGGCTTGTCCCACCTCACCTCTAACTCCAGAACTTTGGTCATCTGCATAGACACGACATATTCCAGTGAGAACTGTCTATTGCCTCACTTAAATACCTCACAAGAACAGGGGCTTACTTTAAGTTTAAAGCATCAAGATGACATCACATATCTTACCTTTAGAAGATTAAGCTTCTAAGTGTGGTGATATATCTATAGTTTTTCTATGTACTAATAATTAATGTAATGGTAATATTCTCTGTAAGTTAGAAACTAGCAAATTTTTTTTTGTTTTGTTTTTCACTTTTAGAAGACACAACCCAATGCAATTGGATCAAATCTTTGGTGGTCATTTTCATGTGGCTTGCTCAAAGATGATATCAATCATATATGATAAAATGTTAGCAAGTATATGAAACACTCAGAGTGATAAATTTATTAATATTAAGAAAACTAATTTACTTTGTGTAGTGTCACATTCTTGCAACCTCAGCACTGGGGAGAAAGAGTGAGTGACTTCAGACCATCCTTGGCTACACACCAAGTTTGTGGCCTGCCTGAACTATGTGAAAACCTGTTTGAAAAAAATCCAGTTTTGTTTTTAAAGAAAGAAATTCATTTATTATACTCTTGGTGAGAAGAAAACAATTGATTTTATTCTTGGTAAGGAAAAAAAAAGCCATTGTCTTATAGAAACAAATTCGTAACTGTACAGTAGACTTGTCATTTGGGAATATCCCCAAATTCTTAGAATTAGGTTTTTCTTTTCTTTCAGTTGGGCTGGTCTGAAACTACTCATCAGAGGGGGGCTTAGAGTTGTGTGAACGCTCATTCATTTTCAGGTTACAGAAAGGAACTGGTGCCAGCAAGCTAAAACTGTGCTGCTAACTCTGCTCCTTCCTGTTGTGGTCTAGTGCTACAGATATTGGAAGTGGTAAAGCCTGGCCTGTGCACAGCTAGGTGTGGAGACAGGACCCACTCATTTGGCATTGCACCGCCCTTGCTCTTCGGTGCAGCTGTCAATGCAGCTTATGTCATGAGAATTTGGCTTTTGCCATACACTTAAGTACAGACATTTATACATGCACATAATCCTTTTAAGTGTTATGTGACTGTAGATGTAACCAACCGTCTTATTAAAAAGAAACACAGAGCCAATGTAAAGATAAAAGCCCAAGAGGTCAGAGCTAAGAGCCTTACCCGCCTGCTGCAGCTAGCCTCTTCAGCCAAGAGACCTCTCCGAAAAAAGAGCTACTTCCTGTGTGTTTGTCTTATAAAGACTTCCTGTTCTGCCTTCTCATTGGTTGTAAACCCAACCACATGACCGTCTCGTCACTGCCTGTCTGTAAGTGACTCCAGGTCTTCTATGGTTGGTATTGAGATGAAAGGCGTGTGTCTCCAATGCTGGCTGTATCCTTGAACACACAGAGATCTACCTAGTTCTGCCTACCAAGTGCTGGGATTAAAGTCGTGCGCTACCACAACCGACTTTTGCTATGGCTTGCTAATAGCTCTAACTCTTAGGCAACTTTATTTATTAACATACAAATAAAATCACATTCCAGTACAATTAAAATACCACTATATGTATCTAAAATAAAATGAAGCCATTAGAATGAACACCTTCCATGCAATGTCTGGAGAAAATGATTCAAAGGCAGATTATGATTTCTGATCAGAAAACTTTGTAGCTATTTAAAAATTCCAGATGAGGCCAATTCTGTAAACACCATCGGGTTCTAACAGCCTCACGTGTGTCTGCTTTTTTTATTTATTTTTAGTAATTTTAAAATTTTTTGGTGGAAATTCCCTCTTCAAAACATAGGTGACTTGTAAACACATTTTATTTTAATTTGTTTTATACTCTAGAAAGATCATTTGATTTTAATTTATGAGCATGTATAGGAAAAATTACCCAGAAAAGTTTGAGAGATTTGTTGCCAAAGAGTTGCTCAGCAGTGAAGAGCACTTGCTGCTCTTTTAGAGAACCTGATGTGGTCCTTGGCAAGCACAGCTGGTGGCTCAGAACTGCCAGTCTTTCCAGCTACAGGGGACCTGATGCTTTTATGGGCAGTCACATATGTGGCAGACCCTCAAACAAACACATACTTTAAAAAAAAAATCTTAAGAAAAAAGAGTTTGAGAAATTTGTCAGTTCGATCTAGTCTTTTTAAAATTCATTCTTCTAAAATGTTTGTCAGGCAAGCCTGTCTCTGGAATCTGAGGAACTGATGGGATCCAAAGCTCAATGGGGCATTGTCTGTATGAGCCTGGGGATGCTACCAGTGATAATTCCCCTGAGAGCCTGCACGCTGGGCATTTGCTCATTTGTTTGTTTGCTTTGATTTGGATTGGGTTTTTTGAGGCCCTTTCAAAACTTCATATTCCTTTTGGTTACCATCTATGCTCACCAAACAACACCTGATTTTGATTTTCCATTTTGTATTAAGTTTTCTGGAGGTTGGATTTTATGATTTTGCCATTATTGTCTGGTATAAGAGACAGTTTCAGTTCATGAATGAGCACACTTTTACTCTTCTATCTTTTAAACTTTTTTTAAAAATAGTTTGGTTGTTATGAGCCAAAGAAGAATCATTATAATTGAATTGACAACATTAGTTTCCTTCATTTACCAGATTGAATATGTAACTTGGGAACATGATTATCCCCTGAGATTGGAGTGGACTTCAATGGAGGGTCGCTTTTTCCCCAAATGTAATATTCAGCTTGTATTTGGTCCTTTTGGGGATGAATACATGCACACAAAGGTTCCCAGAATATCTACTAAAAAGACCTCTAATTGTTAGGGGTGGTATAGAAACAGAGTAGTACATAAGGAAACAATATCTTGCTCTCCTTGAACCTGATATTTTGAAAAGTAATTTAAGGTGAAATATAATGCCAAGTCCATCATATATTACATAAAGAGCAAAGCAAGACAAGATTGTGGAAAGTAAGGGTGGCGAGTGAGTGTGTTTTAAGGGCTGTTTTAGAATTTTTCTAAAGAAGTGGTATGTAAACAAAGCTCGGAAGGTGTCAAGGAAGAGTATCTAAAGTATGGAACATCTCATGCAAAGGCCTTCAGGAGAAATTATACGTTTGTACCACTGTTCCAAAGAACAGCAAGTGACATTAGGGAGCTGAGTCCAAGAAATCACATAGGGATAGGGTTTGCCAGTTTTTACAGTTTCTCAAGGTGAAAGCAAGCTTTGAGAGTTGAAATGAGTAGTTTTCATTCTTCTAATTTCCTTTGGAATGTCTTTCCTGTTGTCAGGATGTTGTGAATGAGTACTAATGGACTTACAGAAAATGCTGTGTCTGTGTTGTGAGTTTTAGCTATAAATGATACATTGTGGAAAGTAAGACTCACCAATATATTTTGGAATAATACTTGTTTTACTTGACAGTTTTGTAAAGAATGTGCAACTCAACCAAAGCATATCTCCATATTATGAAAAAATAGGTAGTTTTTTTAAATAAGAAATTAAAATTCAATAGAAATATAGTAGTTAAATTTTCACTGGCCTCTCATTGATACATGCATGAATTATTGGCTGGTTAGAATTTTAGCAGAACTTACTTTGTGGCTACCACAAGACAGTGCTAAAATATCACTTTACTCATACCAAATATGAAAGTGAAAGCTTTAAATATTTCAGCTAAAATTAAATATATATCTTATGCACACTATGAAGGAGAGACTCATCTCATTCTTTAAAAAATATAGGATATTGGGGACAGGAGATATTGCTTAGTTGGTAGAATGCTTTCTCTTGCAGGAAGTCCTGGGTTTAATCTATAGCACCCCATAAAAAGGGTATTTTGGTATACATCTGTAATTCCAACACTTGTGAACAGAAGCAAGGAGATCAGAAATTCAGAATCATTTTCAGGTATAATGAATTTGAGGCCAGCCTGGGCTACATAAAACTCTGCCTCAAAATAGTATGTATAGTACTTAAACAGTGCTTTCTTATTCAGTACATATGTTCACACACATGAGTCATTGTGCTGGTCGCCTTACTCATTCTCATTTTATGAGGGAATGTGTGCCTATTGAGGGGTCATTCATCTTCATGGGGATTCAGAAGCAGTTTAGTTGCAAAATTGTAACTCAGAAACAGATTTCCCATATGTGGAGCTCAGACCTTTCCTATTCTGTGATGTTATTACATTTCCCCGTGACTCATAAGATTCTCCAAGAGAGGGCCTGCTTGTAAGTTGGCCACCATTAGTGGAATGACATTATCTAAATATGATTACGTCTTAATGTCCCCTGAAAGGATTAGACTAGTTAAGACACAGTGAAGGGAAAAGCAATTATCTACTGAAATATGAATCTCTTGATGAGAACTGGAAATCATATCTTACTATCAGGATGCTCATGTAGAATTTTAAGAAATCTAATTTGAGTCATTATTTCTTAGAGTGTGGTGTAGAACTACGGTGAGGCTACCTTCAAGGCCTTCAGTTGAGTGGAACAATTAAAATAGAGCATTTTTCAGAAGGAGCACTTTCACATAATCAACTCATTCTATAGAAGAACCTAGACCTTGAAAGTTCTGATTCCAACAGATTTGTATCTACTTGTATCATTTTTTTTCTGGATACCCCCATAACACAATCCATTATATTCACTGCCTAATGTACCTTGTTATTGCAATGGGAAAGCTTGAAGGGAGTCATTTTACTCAAGTTGTCCTCATATTTTAAGTAAAGAACCTGACATTGCCTCTACAGGACTGTTGTCATTCCTTGTGACAATTTCCTTAAGGTCCTTTAGTGTATAGTGTGTTGCAGGCCTCCAGCTTCCTGCTATGAGAATTATCAGGACATATTCCAATTCTTGTCAACTGATTCTTCTTCTCCCACTGGATGTGAGGTCCTCACTTAGTATCATTTATCTTATTGAACTAAATTAGTCTACTTCAGTAAAAACACTGATCTAACACACGATTGATTGGTGAATCCTGCTTTTCATTTCCATCCTAAGAGCCAAGGTGCACTTCTGGTGTGTTTCTTACCCACTTCCTCTCATTCCTTCTCTTCTTTCTTCTACTTTATTTCTCTTTTTAGTTTCCTCTCCTTTTCTCTTTCCCTTATTCTTTCTTTACCCAGCCTTACCTCTTCCTTCTCCCTCTCCTTTCTTCCCCCACTTTCCCTTTAATTTTTTTCTTGGCTTATATGCTATAGAGTTCTACTCTACAGCCCAGGTTGACCTAGAATTTGTTATGTGAATCAGTCTGGGGGAACTTGCTAAGTAGCTGGCCTTGAATTGATGATCCTCCTGCCTCAGCTTCTTTATTTGGGGATTCTATATCATCATGCCTGGCTCACCATTTATGGTGTGTTCAATAATAATTATGGAAACTTAGGAAGCTTATTTCTATAACAAGTCTAGGATTGTCTCCAGCAGGCAACAGTGATGATGTCCCAGACTACAGCCACTTTTGGCTTAGGCTCCTCACACCTTTGCTCTTTATGTGGAAAACTTAATCATTGCAAAGGCATGTGGTTCATTTGCCTCTTGTCTTTTTTCTCTCTAGTGTGGCAACAAGTCAAAATCTTTCATATTTATATCTATAGCTCTCTACCTGGCACACTGGCTGACAGTAGATTACTCTTTCTCAACTGAAGGTTGTTGAACCTTTGGCTTTTAGTTTCTTTGTCATCTGGGACCTGAGTTCTTCTGGCTATGCCATTAACTGCCTGGGACCTTTAGTTTATTAAAATTACTTTCCTAATTTATTAAGTTTAGATTAGTTAGTATATACATTTTAGCTCCATCTTGTTTTTTTGATATTTTGATTATCCAATAACACATACAGACCCATGAAAATTAAGTCTTAATAAAAATAGCAGTGTCTAGTTTTTATTTAGTAATACAGTCTTCTAGCTCTCCTTGCTTTACTTAATCTTACCTCCATCCAGAATGTGAATGAAGGGGTAGATATGCTTGGATTTTATTTTATTTATTTATTTATTTATTTTGGTACAGGTTAGACAAGGGTAACTTATTTAGTGATCTTATTTAAATTTCTCAGTGCTAGGGCATTGTGCCTGGTATTTTCTCCAGAGTTGATGTTGGTATTCTACATATTCATTTCATTATTTTTTACTTAATCCTTAATGCAGAGGAATCATAAAACACCATAAAATCTACAACACTTGAAACTCTAGACCTTCCTTCAACCCATGGGGATTCGTTTGGCAAGAAGCCACTGAAACAGGGTTTTCATGCTTAGTTTCCTGTTTCTCCTTTAATTGCTGCCAAAATCTGAACACTTGGGAATTTAATTGCTCATTATATTTGTCACAGTGGTGTCACAGACCCAAATAAAGACTGTTGCCTGCAAAATATTTGTGGATATTAATTTGGCCTAAACATGTGTATGTTGGATTCCTTGTTTCTCCACACTGTTAGGTATATAGCACACACAGACAGAAGTGCCCTGTTTGACATTCCTAGCAAACTATTATTCATCCATCCCAGAATCTGCATTTTGGTAGTTTTCAGAGGTTCCAGGAACTTTCTTACTCTGCAAAGTCAGCTGTCAATAATTTGTGTTGTGTTTGATTGACATTGTTTTCTGAAATTGCCCTACATTAACATAATGGATAGTTTCTTTAAAGATATTTGCCATTTACAAATAAGATTTTCATTTTTCTTTGCTCTATACCCTTGTGAACTGAGAGCTGAGAAAGGACTTTGGTAGGTTATTGGCTCAATTTTTACGTAGTGATTAATCCTTGATGTCAGGGAGAAGATAATGATGGAGAGCATGACAGGGAACCCATGTGCCTCAGACCAACTGGAATTTTAATGCTTAAATTTATGCAGAAGATAAGCAGATGAAGGTGTCGGTTGCTTGAGCTGTGTGTTACATATGGTGAGAGCCTAATACTGTTAGAAATAGAATTCAAGCCCTGTGGAGTTTGATTCTCTTTTATATTCATGAAACGTAATAATCTTGGATTTGATTTTTATTTCTGGGTATGCAAATATTTTGGCTAAGGTACATTGTTGAAATACCTATAGTCTTACTTATTTTCTCTGTGTTTCATTGAGCATAATAAACCTCAGTCATGCTCAGAGTAGAAAACATGGAACATTCTTTCTTCTTCTCTTAGTCAACCTTATACTAAGTTAGGCTTTCTATTTTATCTCATGATAGAAGATGCAGTTCTGAGCCCTCTCCAGGTAAATTCCCTCCTAAAAATAATCGAAGGGAAGGCTGTCTTCTTTAAAATGATGAATGTCCTTCAACGGCTCTGGAATGTTCTCTTTAGCTAACAGAAGGTTGGCCAAATGGTTTCTTTCTTTTTTTTTTTTTTTTTTTTTTTTGGTTTTTCGAGACAGGGTTTCTCTGTGTAGCTTTGCGCCTCTCCTGGAGCTCACTTGGAAGCCCAGGCTGGCCTCGAACTCACTCACAGAGATCCACCTGGCTCTGCCTCCCGAGTGCTGGGATTAAAGGCGTGCGCCACCAACGCCCGACGCCAAATGGTTTCTTGAGCCATAAAATATTCAAGGGAGCTTTTTTCCCCCAGGTCTTGTGTGGCTCTGTCCTTTTTTGTCTTTATTATAAAGAAATATTTGCATCTCCTGTCTCAATGGAGAAAATAAACAGTCAAGAAGTATCTATGTGTTCAGGATGAATCTGAAAATAATTACAATCCAATTATTTTGTGTCTTCTTTTATAAGCTCTACCCCCTACAATGGTGGACACAAGATAAAATTTAAAGTTTTATTGAGCTGACAAGGAGGACGAAGGCATCATAGGGATAATGGAAACAGTAGGGAGGAAGGGCAGGGAGGAAGGGATGAGAGAGGAAGCAGGTGGAAGTTTGATTATTTTTTGTATGGTACATGTATGTGTTCATGTTTGCATGTGAGTACAAAAGAGCTTGTATGTGGATATACATAGAGGGTGGAGTTCTAGGTCAGTTTCTTCCTCCATCCTTCCCGCTTTTTTTAGACAGGGGCTCTCACTGAACCTGGAGCTCATGATTCCAGCTAGGCTGACTAGTCACTAAACTTGAGGGGTCCTCCTTTCTCCACCCCCTGAAAGTTCGGATCGCAGGCATATGCTATTGCACTCAGCTGCTCTACTCCGGTGCTAGGGATCCGATTTACATCTGTGTGTTTGTGCAGCAGGCAGTGTACCCACCAATGAATGTCCCCACCCCACTGCTCCTTCTTCTTTGTGGTCTCAATCCACGACGTCGTGTTAGAAAATGATACACATTTCCCTTTTCTTTTACGGTGGCAACATGTAGATTCTCAACCATCTGTATGATTTTAAACCTCTGTGTCTCAAACAATAAAGTTTCCTCAAGGATTCTGTTTGTTGTTGTTGTTGTCTGTGGATATTAACATAAACTGTTTTCAAACGGTGATCTTATTGGCTTGCATTTAAAAAAAGAATGTGAATTAATGAGAAATAATGAAAATTTAGCATTGATTCTTGCTTATTTCATATTATTATACAGCTTTCCCCAAGGCCTTTCAAACATGATTACTTGATGACATAGGCTGGATGTGGTCCCCCTACTCTTGCTGGAGTCCGAGCCAGTGTGTCATAATGTAGTGACAGGCGGCTTCCAGGCTCTGCCCTTCTTTATGATATTTTGCTTCTAGCATTATTGCTCAGGCATAGAGAGTAACTTTAAATGGCTAAACTACGATCTTCAAAATCCTCTCTTAATTACAGTACTGCAATTATCATGCCTTGCCAATGCTATTAAAAATTAAACTGCATGTTTCCTGCAGCACCACTGGTTCTAAAGACAATAGGTAAATGGAAGATGATTGTTTTAAAATAAAAAGCTTCAGGTACAGTGCTGTGCAATTTTGCTAATTCCTGTTGGAAAATGCAAAGTCTCCGAGGCTTGCTTAAAAATATAATCAGCTGAACAAAAGCACCGTGGGACACACAGATTGATTTTTGTTAAATTACAGATAAATAGATGTGACCAAGAGATACATGGGCACGGAAATTTTTGAAAAAAAGTATTCATGGCAATTAAACAGAAATATTTGTTTCCATGTCTGGTTTAGAAGTTGTCACTGAGAAGGCATCCATTTAATAAGAGGAGGTTTCATAGCAAGAGTCAGTCATTTAAAGTTTGAAAAGAAAATGTAAGACCTCAGACTTAGCAGTAATTCACCTAAATAGTTAGCTGCAGTAATCTAATTCCAAAGAAAAGGAAGTTAAAAATATCATGTGACTAAAGAGGACATTAACAGTGCTTTCCATTAATTTTTGAATTAAGGAACAAAAATATAGCGATTTAGAATTAAACACCCTGAATTTTCTCTTATATTTTTGGTTGTGAGCCTAGCCTTTAATGGCTGAGCCCCTGAATTTTCAGTCGTGATGCCCCTCTGTTGATAGTGGCCACATACTTGGAGCGGGTTTTAGATGAAAGTAATAATTTGCATTAAATAGCAAATTAGTTTGAATGAATAATTGCAGTGACCCTTCTTTTTTTTCCTTTCTTAAGACTTTTTAATCTTTTAATTCACTTCTACACATCAATTCCTTCCTTGTCTTTATAGAGATAATAGAAAACAAGCAAAAATTAGAAATTAGCCAAATAAATAATTACACATAAGTTCAGTGGAATATTATGAACATTTAAGGAAAACTCTAGTTATCAATATAATGATTTCATGGTGCTTCCTTTACACTTTTTCTGCGTTCACTGGAAGTGTAACCAATGATAGACTCTACATGATCTCCTCAGCTCTCTTATTTTCACCCTAAGGAAAGGACAGCAATACGCTGGAACCACACTGGATACAGCTGTGGTGAAGAACAGTGCTATGAGAAACAGAGAAAGCTTAGCTGGTGTGCTGGCTAGTTTTATGTCAGCTTGACACACAAACAAGAGTTATCTTAAAGGAGGGAACCTCAGTTGAGAAAATGCCTCCATAAGATCCTGCTGGAGGGCATTGTCTTGATGAGTGATTGATGGGAGAGGACCCAGCCCATTGTGGGTGGCGCCATACCTGAGGTGGTTGTTCTGGATTATATAAGAAAGCAGCCTAGCAAGTCATGGGGAGCAAGCCAGTAGACAGCATCCTATCCATGGCCTCTGCATCAGCTCCTGCCCTCACCACTTTTGGTAATGAAATGTTAAATGGAACTGTGAGTAAAATAAACCTTTTCCTTCCCAAGTTACTTTTAGTCATAGTGTTTCATAAATAGCAGTAGTAACCCTGACTAAGACACTTGTTTTCCATAATCATAATATTTAATTTTAAAGCATCTCCCTAAAAATTGTTATGTGTTTTCATAGAAGCATCTGCTTTAAAAAAAAAAAAAGAAATCAATGTATGGGGGCTGGCGAGATGGCTCAGTGGTTAAAAGCACTGAGTGTTCTTCCAGAGGCCTTGAGTTCAATTCCCAGAAACCACATGGTGCCTCACAACCATCTCTAGTGGGATCTGATGCCCTGTTATGGCATAAAGTGTATATGCAGTAGAGTACTCATACATAAAATAAATAACCGCCCCCCCAATAAGTAACAGTTGTAATAAGCATGTACAATCTCTCAGATTTAAAAGTCTTTTATTTAACTATTTGTTTAATGTTGAAAATTTAGTCTTCTCCCCTTAATTCTCACTCCCATGAGAATGATGCATGAATTTCTGTAAGAACCAGTTTTGTCTAAAAACTGATTACTTTTGTACGAATATTAGAAATGACATTTTACACTAGAGTATAAATATATAATAACTTGAAATATATGATATATATGATATATATATGTATATATATGTGTGTGTATATATATAATATGTATACACACACACACACACACACACACACACATACACATACACACATGAGATGCTGCTGGGTTTTCCCCTTTTCTTCTGACTGCTGATACTACAGTCAAATATAAAAGAATATTTTAAAAAATCACAACAACAAAGGAAACTAACTCTGTTTTCAATTCAGAAGTCAAGATTCTAACCAGGCTTGGGTGTTAGTGCAGAAGAATTGGAAAAACGTGCATGTACTGGCCTTGTGGTACAAATGATTCAATTTCTCATTTTGAAATTATATCCAACACTATAAATGTTGTTTTTTAATGTTCAACACTCTGGGTATGGTACAGTGCATCTATAATCGCAGACCTTAGGATGTAGATGCAGGAGGATCTCACAGTCATCCTTAGTTGTGTAACAATTTTGAGACCCACCTGGACTGTAGGAAACTGTCTTTAAACAAACCAACACAAAACTCCAAACAAAAAACAAAACGAAACAAAAACAAACTAAGAAAGCATTCAATCTTCAGGTAAAAGTATGTAATTAACTTACTGCAATGGCAAATGTTTATTAGAATCAGACTCCTTCTCAGGAATCAATCATTAGACAAAGTAACAGTACATAATACTACTTCTAAACAACAGCCACATGTTGTAATATTCATTTATATTTTCAGTACTTGGGAAACTGAGGCAGAAAAAAAAAATCTCAAATTTGGGACCTGCCTCAAAAATCCCTAAACCACAACCCATACAATAAAAAGCAAAACCAAAGCGTAAACTTGCTAAACTGTAGCAAATATTTGTTATGTCAGGCATTTTGAAGCACTTTAAATTCTTGAATTTTAACTCCATTTGGATGAGACTGAATTATGATTCTTAGCCAGTAATAAAACTTTATGAACTTATTCACTTGGAGGAATATCTTTGAAATTTAAGTTTATTTTTAGGTAATATCCACACACATTGTGTATATTAATGAAGTAACACGATATTTTCATATATATGTATATTATATCATGCTTAAGTCAAGATAAACACATCTTTCCTTCAATCTCCCTCAAAATTTTTTTATTGTTATAATTTCATGTGGAAGCTTAAGGGAACTTTCAAGAAGTTAATTGATCAGTGCGTAGAAGAGCCTCTTAGGCCTCCTACGGCCGGATACCTTCAGTGCTGTAGTACTGCCTCTTTTCAAAATAACAGTTTTGTGGAGTTATGTCACACATACCATATAGTTCACCCTTTGAAAGTATAATTTCATAATTTGTAGTCTATTCACAAGTGGTATCCTAATTACCACAAATTCCAGGACGTTTCTTCTCATTTCCAAGAAATCAAATTCCCATTAGCAGCACCCTACCTCGTGCTTTCTATAGCCCTTGGCAACCACTAATCTGCTTTCTATTGATTTGCCCAGACTAGGTATTTTATAAATGGAATTATAAAATGCTATCATTTATATATGACTTTTTTTCCCACTTAGCATAATGTTTCATGGCTCATCCACAGCAGACAGTGTATGTGACTTCACTCTTTACAGACAATAATGGTCTGTGGTATGGTGATACCACACTGATGATTATCCATTTGTCATTTTACTGGCTTTTAGGTTGTCTCTACTTGGTGTCAGTTATTGATAGTGCTGATGTGAAAATCCGAATACACATTTTTATATGGAATCATGTTTTGTTTCATTATAAAAGTCATATTATAAAAGTGTAATTGCTGGTCATAATTCTGTTAACTATACATTGATTAAACTCAGCTGGTTCATGTGCTGACATTCTAAGACAGCACCAAATGTTTTCTAATCAGGTAGACTCTTTACATTCACATGGTCAGCGTGTGTCCAAATGAAAATGTTGTTCTATGATGTTATTACCCTTCTTCCTGAATTTAGTGATCCATGATTCTTCTGAAGAATAATTATGTGGACATTTTTAAATTTTCATTGCCCATTTTGTATTTTCTTTGAAAATATATCTACTGAGAAGTATTTGCCCATTTAAAAACATAGGGGAGGCAGAAGTTGTCTTATTGAGTTGAGTTTGAGTTGTTATATATTCAAGAGGCAAGTCTTTTAACAAGTATGATTTCTTGGTCTTTTTTTCTTGATCTATGAAAACCCTGATTTTCATAGATTAATTTAAAGTCAGAAAAATGTCTCCCTTTGAAATGTTCTGAATTTTAGCTCTTGTCCAGGTCTGTGATCATTTTGAGTTGATTTTGAATGCTGTGTGAGTCAAGAGTCTGACTTCACTCTCCTGTGTCATTTCTGCAAAATTCATCCTGACTCACAGTGAATTTTCTTGGTTCACTTTTAAATATTGAATTGACCGTAAGTGTTAGGGTCCATTTGCACTCTCAGTTCTGTCCTTTAGTGTGTATGCTTGTGAGCTTTTGCCACAACTACACAAACTGTATTCATGGTAAAAAGGTTTTGAAATTGGAGGTCTAATTCTTGTAACTTCCTTCCGTTTCCTGAGCATGTTTTGAATATCTAGCCTCTGGAATTCATGTGAATTTTGGGAAGTTTCTCCAAGTTTGAAAAAAAAATCAAGTGGCATTTTGCTATGAATTGGATGGGGTCATTGGATCAATCCAAATAATAGCACCACCTCAGCAATAGGAAGTCTTCCAGTTCATTGCAATGGGATGTTTTCCCATTAAAAAAATTTTTTTAAATGTGATTCTTCATAGTTTTTAGTTGTTTGATATTTCATTCTTTTTAATGTGACTCCAAATGACATTGTCAATTTTCAGATTATTCATTGTAGCCTGGCACATCTTTGAACTTGATACAAATGGAGTAAGTCATAGATTAGATTCTGTTTTCAACTTGACACTCCTGGAAGAGGGAATCTCTTTAAGTGAGAAATTGCTTCCTTTGGCTTGGCCTGTGGGCATGTCTATAGTGCATTTTCTTAATGGCTAATTGATATAGAGGGCCTTCCTACTGTGGATGGTACCATCCCTAAGCACCTGGGCTTGAGTTATGTAAGAAATGTAGCTGATGTAACCTAGGGGTAAGATCATATGCAGGTTCCTACATGGCCTCTGCTTCAGTTCTTTCCTCCAGGTTCCTGCCTTGATCTCCTGCCCTGACTTCCCTTTGTTGATGAATTGTTACTTGGGAGCTGTAAAGTCTTTCCCTCTTGAAGTTGGTTAGGTCACTGTTTTGTCATAGTAACAGAGAAAAAAACTAGAAGGGGGTATCTGTGAGTGTGTTTTCTTCTGTCTATCACTTCTTTGAATCTCAGTTATTTGAGGTGCCTCTGTGTTACTTAGTATAGTTACAGTCATTCATTCTCAGTGCTACATAGTCTTTTAGGGTGTGAATGTATTACATCACATATATTTCACCTTAATAAGAAACTTCTTTGCTTTTTCTCTTGGGAATATGAAACAATGTTTACATTAATATTTTCCCATAGGTCTTTGGATGAATACACTATACGTTATTCTCAGGTGTAATACAGCTGGGCCAGAGAAGCAAATGGTTGACTGTTGAAGCAATAGCCATTGTTTTTCAAACAGTTTACAGGTCTATTATTAGCGTAGAGCTTTTTGTACTAGAATAGCAACACTGTATGGTCTATCTTTTTCATTTTACACACATCAAAAATATATAGTGGTGCTAAGTTATGGCTTAAATTTTCATTTTACTGTTGAATAATCATACAGAACTTGACTTTTGTTATGGTATTTGAATTTTCTTCATGAAAGATTATGTAATTTTTTGTCTTTTCCTATTTAGTTATTTTCCTACATTTATTTGTAGGAATAAATTTATTTATTATAGTGTAGATATATAATTAAGGTGCATGGTACTGGCACAAGTATGGAAAATTGATCAATTGATCAGAATACAATTGAAAAATAGATTCTGTCGGCACTGAAACTTAATTATGGGAAAATGACTCCAAATGACAGATGGTATTTAAGGGAAATAGTACTTCATTGATTATCTATATGATGTGATTTTCTGTATTAAACCATATAAATGTCACTTCACAGGCAGGTTTTACCAAAAGGTGAAATATACACCAGCAAGTCATTTTATTAATACTGAAGGAAGCTTTCTTTACTTTGAAGAACATTTCAAGTAAATGGGCCATAAAAACACTAACAAATATTAGTAAATAATAATATATTCAGCATCCTTAGATGCAAAAAGTTTTTCTTTGTGAGAAAACTAAAAATATGAAAAAATCCTAATCCAGAGCATAAAATGATTTCCAATGCATGTGTCCAACAAATGACTTTAGATCAGTTAAAGTAATCCAGAATTTAAGTTATTTTGGAAAATTTCAAGATTCCCATTATAAAGTAATTTGTTTAAACAGTAAAACAATCTTTTCCTTAATTTGATCTAGTTAAAACAGAAGAACTAAAGGCAAGCATGATGAATTGAATACCAGTGGGTTGGAAATTAATTAACTCTTGTACATTGGAAATCAATAATCTAAGTTCTACAGTCTTCTGAAATCCAGCATGTTTATTTATAACTTGGGAATAGAAATGATACATTAATAATTAAATTTTATTACTTAACTATTCTGTTTCTAAAATTAAAAACAAAAGACAAAACCAAAAACCAAAAGCAAAAAAAAACTTCTTTTTGTTGTCTAAATGCTACCATTGTCTACAAAACACCAGTGTCTGAAAAGATTATAACAAATACCCACTTAATCTAAAATTTGATAGAAGTTCTATGTTCCTAAAACTTGTTACATTATATACAATTATTTATGTAAAGTATACCATTAAATTAAGAATTGTAGTAAAAACTTAAATTTACTTTTAGAAATTTCAATGCACTAGTAACCAGTGTATTTACTACTTAATAGAAACATTTATGAAGTTTAAATTGCCTGTGGTGTGATTCCTTGATTTAATAGCCCTCAAATATTTGATATCACAGCAATCAGGTTGATGTATTTTGAGATAAAAAATATGTGGATTCATACATGCAATTTCAAGTGTAAAAGAGGAGGTTGTTCTGAGGACCTGGTTCTTAAATATGCTTAAAATTTGTGGAACTTTTATCACACTGTGACCCTTTCCATTTCAGTACACACTACCTAATTCTGAAGTGGATCATTGTCATATACACTTACCAATGTTATTTTGAACTTATTTACTGATTTTTCTCTTTTCAATTTACATTTGCTTTAATTAATTGGAGATTATTTTAGGAAACTAATTGCTATTCTGAGCCCTGGCAGTTTGGCTAGTTTTGTGTGACACTTTTTTTTTTACACCTATTTTGAAAAAAAAAATGATGAAAAGATTTCTTCTGCAGCTGCATCATAAGACTCGAGAGTTTGTGGCTGTTGAATTTCAGTGTCGATTTTAATGAATCCCACCCAATTAAAGCATTGTGCCTATTTTCCATGAGCCCATGATCAATACAATCGATTATATTTTTACATAACCGCATAGATGTAATTTTTCTGGGGGTGTGGAAGATTAATTCAGTGTTTTAATGTGTTGCAGACCTGTGAGAAGCTGGAGAATAATTTTGATGACATCAAGCACACTACTCTTGGTGAGCGAGGAGCTCTCCGAGAAGCAATGAGGTAAGTCTGGGTCACCATAGCAACAGTCACAGATGTGGTAAAGAAAAAGTCATTCTTCATTATTGGGGGAACAAATGAGTTCATTGCCACCATTCAGCTCTGTTCTCTAAGGTATTAATTTGTCAGTAGAGGGACTTCCCTTGAGGCTGTACTTTGGTTTTGAAGCTGCATAAATGTTAAGCCTCAGTGCACAGTAAAAAATGTAAATGTTTAATTTGTTACTTAAAATGCTTACGGGGTGTCTTGTTTTATATTTATACTAAATTGTGCAATTGAATGAAAATATTGTTCATCTAAATTCTGCTTGTGAGTGGAAAATAAACACTGTGTAAAGGTAGCTTAGCTGAGTACCATTTCCTAATTAATATTTAATTTGAAAAGAAGTACTTAAAATTTCATCTTTTGTTATATTTTATAAGATTAAAAATTATTTTTAAAATAACTTACATTTTTTCAGTATTTCAAAGCATAGACTCACTTTCTTTTGGATGCAAAGACCTATAAGTAGCCTGATATTTTTTTTTCACTTAGCATTACTATTTTTATTTTCTCAAAAATCACACCAGCGATCTTTTTAATAACTTTTAATGAAGCATCCTTTAAATTCATTTTTAACTAGATATTAATAATGTCTGAGTAATAAGTTTATCATCCTTAGAACAAGAAAGTGACAAACAGCATTAGCCTTGAAAGTTCCCAGCTTGAACCTTACAGTGGCCCACTCTGCATTTGTGCAAAGAAATGGTGCATTTTCCTTTGTTTTACTCATAAAAAATGTTACTTAAAAATTATCTTAATGCACATTTATTTTTAATGGCTTTAAGGTACAGAAAGTTAAACTAGGAGAAATGGGAAATCTAACAGACTTGCTGGGGGTTTCAACACAATTTTGTTATTGCTTTCACACAGCTACCATATACTTTAGTTTAGAAGCCACTCTCATTTAGCAACCTCCTTTTTACCATGCAAGCAGCAGGAGAAAGTAATTAAATTTAATAGAAGCTGCCCTCATTTTGAAGTCACTTCTATTTAAAACCACAGGGGGAGGTAATTAAATTTAATGGAAACAGTAGCTTCTACACAAAGATACATGGTACTTCTGTATAGATGATTATGATGTCACAAAAAGGGGAATAATATATTACTAGTGTGCAGGAGAAATTACCAGCCGGAGCAAGGGAACCTATTTTATTGTTAATGTCTTTACTAATAAAAGAGATGGAAAAATAAAACTGAGTACGCAGTAGAGAATTTGTGTCTATATAAAATGCAGCGGTAGTCTAGCAAAGTTTAAGTTACTGAAAATAATTGTAAATTAAAAATGAGGTATAAAATATATGGCAGGAAAGTCTAGGACAGAAATCATGAATGAACTCCTGTTTTTAAATATATTTTTTATTCTTTATTGGAAACTACCACACTGTTACAAATTGAACACGTCATTTATGTGGAGCTTATATTATACTTTTGAATATGTGAAATGTGCATACTAATATCTATTTAGAAGGCAATTTTTTTTTCTAATTGAATTTCCATTCATCGTGAAATAAATACGTAGACAAACAGGAAGACAAAGAGGATGCCAGCTCTCATGCTTTTGAATAAAAGAACTGAAAACTAAAAACACAGAGAGAATTGAAAGGGCTATGTGAATGGATGTGGATGTGAATGGGGGCAACACAATGAACGGAAGGACTTGTGAGCTTTGTGGGAGATCCGTCCGCACGAAAAAACAAGTCAAATTGTAGGAGAACTTTAGATAAAACGATTATTAAATTCTGCCAGTTTTTAAAAGTAAATAGTATTTTGAACATACTGGGAGGGCTTGCTTTTAGAGAACAAGTAGGAATGAATGGGTGGGGGTGGGGAAACAGCATTAATTACCTAGTTGGAATGACCCCTGACCACCCATGCAATGAGTAGGGCAACAGCCCAGATAATTTAATTCAGAATTTAATCGCATGGTGGTCAAATGCACTTGTTTACTTAGGCTGAATATTTTATGTGTCCACATACATGCATGCACATATGAATGTCTGGACTCACTAAATGCAATGAAATAATTTAGTAACCAGTAGCATTAGATGATGTAGTATATTGTTCATGCTTACCTTCTGTTTTCAATACACCAAGAACTCAGTCTTTCACATGAAAAGAAAATATAGACAGAAGAGATCTCAGTGTGATTCAAGAACTTTCAAGGAGAAAAGTGCATCTCTCATCTGTGAAAGTTTTTGCTCACATGAAGAATGGCTGGACTGATACCAAGCTGAGAGAGGTGAAGAGGTTGACTGAGGTTAAAGGACACTGTTGTATGCAGAGAAAACAGTATAGAGTGATGAACAGGACACTGGAATGTGAAGGTGTGCTTTATAAACAGTAAGGCTGTGATAGAAGGCAAGCTTTTGTGGGTGTGTGAATGAATTTTTATCACAATCATACATGCAGACAGGCTTTTTGAAAAATTAATACTAGATCACTTCTATGTCATGAATTCATAACTACAAATGGAGCAGTCAGGGTTTCACTGGGCTAATGGGAGCCCCAGGACCTCAGAGCAGGTTTGGGGCATTAGGGAACAGCTAGCAAAAACTTAGGGGAGCCTCAGTTAGCAAAGAGACTGACATCGGAAAGCTCATTGAAAATACTTTTGGTAGCATGAGGTGCAGGCCAACTTGCTATAGAATCTAGTGTTCCGTGAAAAACAATTTAAATTATTTCAAGGAATCTTTTTTTTAAAGGATTTTTAGGATATTAGGATATTGTGATAACACTGAGTATAAAATTATATAGGCAAATTTATTGTTCTATAGAATTGGAGTACAGATGAGAAAGTACCATGCAGGTATAGAAACCATCCTTTGGCTCTTCAAAATTAGCTTCACTATCCAGTAGAGGAGAAGGCTAGGTTGCTCAGCTCTCCAGGCTGAATACTTGAATTCACCCAGGGTTCCATGCACTTAACAGTAGATCTTTTCTTTGTCCACCACCATGGATTAGCTTAACAAGGGAGGCATCCTCTTCTCTCACCAGTTCATCTATTCACCAGCTCTTCAGTGACTTCAGGTGTCCACAGGGTCACTCTTGTTCTGAGAATGTTTAGAGGTGGGGGGTGGAGGAGCTAGCTAGGGCACATCTGGCTAGAGTTGGCAGATTGAACTTGGCTCCTGTCCTGGGGCCTTTCTCCTGTTTGGTACCTCCTGATCTACTAAGCTTCTTCTGCATCTGTCACTTAGAGAGGGTTCTGCCCTGCTAAGCCCTGTGTGTCCTCATCCAGCTTTTCTTCCTGGTTAGTCTTTGCTATGCATATTGAATCTGCTCATCAGTTCATGAATTGCTTTAATAATGTCCAAGATCCTAGGTGTAAGGATGCCTTCAGACTATGTAAAAAGAATAGGAACTACAACTTTATCTATCTATTATTCTGGCTAAATAGCACATTAGGTAAGTATAGTAACAGAGAGGGAAGAAGAAAAAGAACTACATGAAGGTGATTTTTCTTTTCAGATGCATTTAAGATAGTGAAGGCTGCTCCATTTGTGGAATGTGAAGTAGGCACCCCAAAAGTATAGTTCCACAATTCAGGACCAAAAGTGAGGATGATATGCCCATTTGGAGTTTGTCAGTATTCTGATGTTTGTAGCCATGGGAAGATGTGGGATTTTCAAGAGTAGTTTATCAAACCAGAGAATGAGAACAGGAGTGAAAATCTAATATGATACCTTTAAAAACGGAATAAAGGAGAACGTGTGTTTATTTGATTTCACCTAGAACTGGCATAATGCTAGCACTCAACACTGCTAGGAGTGAGTTGTTGGACCCAGGGGAAGCAACTGTGTGTTGGGGATGGGTGTGGGGGTGTGCGTACACACAGCCATGGCACACATATGGAGGTGAGAGGACAAATTATTGAGAGTCAGTTTCTGGGGATCAACCTCAGGTGTTCAGGGATGGCAGCAAGCCATTCACACGGAGCCATCTTCCAAGATCCAGACTTACGAATTCTTTTGGGGTTAACCCTCTCTCTCTCTGAAGAGGAAAGAGTCTGTGTTTGCTCTTGTTGCTATTGTTTGGTTTTGTTTTCGGAGACAGTCTTCCTATGTAGCTCCAGATGGTCTGGTACTTGCTATGTTGTCCAAGTGGACCTTGAACCCATAGCAATCCTCTTGCCTCAGCCTCCTGAATCACTACCATGGCTGAGCCAAGACTACTTTAGTATTTAAGAGTCCAGCACAGAGTTAACATGTGGGCAGCCTGATTAGTGTTTACTTTAAGTTTTCCATTTTGCTATCATGCTTTCCTTTTCCTCTTCTTAGTTTAACGTTTGCCACTGCCTGTGCAAAAGGGAACTTCACAGCTGAAGTTACAAGTCCTTTTATTAATAAATAAACAAAGAAAAAAAAGAAAAACATTTTAAGACTTTAAATTTCAACTGCTCACCTTCAGTAGTAAGACTTGACTATGGTATGGAGCATCTGAGGAGTGAAGATTGTAGTGGGCAGGTCCCTATCTACATTCTGTGGACCATAGAGACATTCAGAGCATGGCTACTGAGCCCACAAAATGTGGCCAGTTTATTAGAACAGTGGAATTGTTTATTGCATGTATTTAAATACTTTACTTAAAGAATTCATGTGATGACTGTGGTTTAGATGGTACTTTCCTCTTATATTTTTGGTTGTGAGCCTAGCCTTTAACGGCTGAGCCATCTCTCCAGCCCAGATGGTCCTTTCCTAAAAGCAAGATTTTGTATTGCTAAAATGATGTGCAGCAGTCTCGCAGTGATGGAGTTACAGTCAAGAGACAGGCCACCATAAGGCAGTACCATTGTCATGTACATCAAACATAGGAGTGCTCTCGTTCTTATGAAGATGACAGAAAAGCTCCATTCACAACAGAGTAACAAGTGTAAAACCCAAGCTAACAAAGTATGGGCTGATATAGAAGAGAAAAAAAATGAGTATTATTCTCTAAATCATTATTTGTTTCTAAATGGCCTAAGAAGATCAACCAGGAAAATAATCTAACAAGTAAAACGGTGCTAGGAATGTAGCTCTGCGGTAGAGCACTAGCCTAGTATTTGTGAGGCCCTGGCTTCAATTTTCAGGACTGAAGAAAGATAAGCTCATAATATATTAAAATTTAAAGAAGACAGTTGATGAAATGGATTGTCTTCAAAGTGAATGTAAGAATTCATAAGCTTTTCTTTGTATTATAGTCACTCAATGGCTGTCCTTGTCAGGAATCCCTATAAAGATCTAATGAAGTTATTCAGATAAAGTACCCAAATTATTTAGAATATGCTGAATCACTTAATAAGTGGAATAAACTTTTGCTGTTTGAAAAGGGAAATCACTTTATATTCTTATTGCAAACGGCCAAAGCAAACTTCATGGGTATTAAAGAGCTAAATGAAATAAAAAAATTAAAAGGCCAGATTCCAATGGATTATGGAAGTGACCATATCTTTGAGGTTTGACGAGTGAAGATAATAAACTAAATACCATTGGAAATAATCACAAAGCTTTGATTACATTAAAAATCTATACATGGGAAAATATCAGCAAAATTTAAAGACTTCAGTTAACTGTCTCGCCACCTGTACAACAGATCAAAAAATAACTTGGTATATCACTGGAAAACTACGATTGAGATTCTCCAAAATATTCAGACAGTATTTTGATCTGGCAGACAAAAGCTAAAAGTTTTAAAAAATTACAGAAATTGCTTGCAAGTGACTATTACTTCAGTTCAGTGGGGAGAACAGTTCTGAGTGCGAAGATAGCCATTCTCATATTCACTGAGTCCATGAGGAATGTAATTTACTAATATGTTGAGGAATGAAGTGTTAATAACCACTCATAGCCTTAAAATAAACATATCCTTTTGTATTAATTTACCATCTATAAATGCATTGTTCAGAAGCCATAGAAATTATGGAGAATCTGAATAATTTTTTTTAAAATAATAGACTGTATACTACCTTGGTCCAGTTGAATAAGATTTAATTGTGACATCAACCATAATATTGGTTTGATCTGACCTTTTTGTTCAGTAAGATTGTAAATTTCAGAGACTTGATCTGAGGCATGAGAATAACAGAAAGGAATAATTTTCAACTACATGTTACAATGTTTGTATATATTGTTTTCTTTTAATAGCACAAAGTAACTTTAAAATAATTTGCTTCTATTGTGGAACTGACTGGGAAATTGACTGTAGTCTTCACATGTAAAACACCAAAGGGATGACTTACACACTTGTATATCACCCATCCTCATGCTCCTTTTCTGTGGAAATCTTCTACAAAGTTTGTGAAAATGATGACACTAAAGACACATATCTAAGCACAAGAAAAAAGCCACTTTCTCCAGGTCAAGTCTCTGGTCGGTCCACCGTATGATAATGAATTTAAGAGTAACTTCGTGCCTTCCTTTCATAGTATTTTCTGCTTATCTCAGCTGATTCAATGCTCTCTTCACTCCAAGGTGATTTGATTTCTGTACTTTAATATTTGGTGCCTATCTTGGATCCTGTAATGAAGGCTGAGTATAAGGGGGAAGGTGAGGCTCTTTTATACATGTGTCTACTTGGAATTCCAGAGACAGAAGTGAACAATGAACACCAGGAGGTTGACATGTGGAAAGGATAGATAGCAGAACTGAATAACCTGGGAAATAGAGAAGTTAAATTCTGTAAAAGAATGTGATGTAGAATATAGTATTTTTCATTAGGAAAAACAAAAGTGAAATATTTTGGAAGCCATTATCGGGACTTAATGACTATATGGAAATGTAAATTGGTTGGATTGTAGGACATAGCTCTACAAGACCACTAACTGGAGACCCAAAGTATCCAGATGTGAACTAGTATTGTGTTAGAGGAGCTGACTGTTGGGTGAGGGCTGTTGCTTCTGGATTCTTATCATCCAGTGGAGCTGCCAGGACATCAGGAGCTGAGTCTTCTCCTCTTTGCTTGGCTTCATCACGTGTTGAGATTGTTGTCACTAGGTGGAGATGTTGAGTTGTACAATTTCTGTTTGCACGCTTTTTTCCTGGTGTGGGTAATAGTATTTGAAGGTGCAACAGAAGCTCAGCATAGATGCAGAGTCAAAAAATAGATTTTAACCATGTCAACTTAGAGAATGATTTCTAGGAGATACAATCAGTGTACATGTTATTTGAATCAAAAGGTTAAAATTGCTGTAATGTGCTTGATTCAGGAATATAAATAATAATCTAAACTTCAGATAGGAAGATTGAAGTCCACAGGGTATTTCAAAACAAGGACAGGTTATTCAGGTTTCCAAGCCTACTTTGTGTCAATGTAGGAATTTAAGTATGTCTTTAATTTTACTCTCTTGTTAATATCTAGTGGTGGTGAGGCCAGTTGCCATCTGATGTGCAAGTTATTCCACTGTGTAGTTGGACTTAAGTACTGCTTTATCTATTAAATGCATCCCTTGCTAAATTAGAATTTCTTTAACTGACTTTCCACCATAATTTGAGCAAAGAATTATCTTATTGAGAACTTGTCCATCTAAATAAAAACATTATCACTGTCCTACTTTTCATGTTTTAGAGGTAAACATGCATGTACAGTTATATATTATGTTTGTGTTTATATACATAAAATCCCTCCTACAAGTCAAAGAAAACTCTCAGTATGACAGTATGTACAGATTTAGAATTCCCTTTGCTTTTTCTATGTGCATTAGGATTACATGCATACAATCAGGTTCCATAAAATTATTTTATAATTTTACAAAGAATTTTTAAATATCTGAGAGTAGCAAAATTACAAAATGTAGTAAGTGACTAGAAAACTGAGATAATTTAAAGTAGGCTTCAAAAAGAATACAAAATAAATGAGAAAGGTTTAACAAAATATTTACAATTGAAATTATAATTAATTCAATTAATTTTAATGAGATATAATAATAATGAAATTCAATTAATATTGAAATTGGTAGGTTGATCAAATAATATGGATGGTAAGGAAATTTTCCTTTTTTAAATTCTGAATATATTATATTATGCTGTGTGTGATGTTAGATGATTTAGCATTGTAGCATATTTGTGTTTAGCATTTTCAGGAATAAATACACATCACTACTATAATCAGAAATATCCAGGCATGTGCGTACATTTGAAGAATACAAAATGTTTTAATTATAGTCATAGAAAAAATGCTGGTGCTCTCTGTTTTAATTAAAATTTGACACTATATTAATAGTATTTTTCCTCAAATTTTCTTTCATTGCCTGTGTCAACAGGCTTTCACTCAAAAACCCCTTCCCCAGGTCGACAGAGTGCAAGTAACCCCTCACAGAGGAGAGCTTTGTTGGGACCATTTCTGTAATCAACAGATAGCCACTGCCAGGGTAGCAGTCTTTTCTTTGACTTGGCTTCTGTCACCTAATGCATGACTAAAAACTCAAGCGGACTGCCTTTAGAGAGTTCGGAATCTGAAGACAAAAGCATCTCTTCACTATATTTGCAGATAATGGTGTATTTGTTATTATCAGCATCGTTGGCATAGGTCAGCAAATGCATAGAGTTAATCACATGAAATGATGCAGCATAGGTCATTAATTTCATGTTAATTGTACAGTGTGAATATCATTGCATGCAACACACATTTTCTATCTCCTGCTTGTCACACACGTGAATACTAAGGCTTTTTATTCACTCAACTTTGCAGGGGAGACTGAAAGCAATTTCAGATGGCCTGTTTAATTTTTACCATTCATGGGTAATAGAAAAAGGTATTGTTATACTTGCTAATGTTTATTAAAACCATGAACATGCATCAGCAATAACATTTCTGGATTGTTTATAAATTTCGTCTCAGTTGCATACATTTTATAAATTTTATAAAATTATATATATATATTTAAAAATTCACTTTTATTTCATGTGTGTGCATGCTTTACCTACAGGTATATATAGTCATGTGTACTTACAGGGCCCATGAAGGCTGTAAGAAGACATCAAATCCCCCATAACTGGTGTTACACATGGTTGTGAGCTGCCATGTGGGTGTTGGGGACCAAACCCAGGTCATGTATAAGAACCCCAAATATTCTTAACCACTGAACCATCTCTCTAGACCCTGAATATTATTTTAAATGTTTTTAGTATAGCATCATTTTCACTACTTTAAAATTTAATTAGGAGTCCTATATGAGGAATATTGACTATATAATTACCTGTTATAAGTTCTGTGAAAAGCAGCACAAAGGAAATCAAGTGCAGGTTAACTTGGTTGTTTATAAATCCCATTGTCATAGTTACTGGCATAAGAATCAATATGTTCAACTTGGTGTGACTACTGTGTTCTATGCAATACTTGAATAAGAACAATATTTTTAGAAAAAAAACCACTTCAATATTGTGAATGTCTTTTGATGACCAATTTGATACATTTGGAATAACTGAGGATAACTTATAACAACATTAGGATAACTTAAAATAACATTAGGATAACTTATTGAAATGACTCTACTGCCAAGAACATCAGTAGAAACCCCTAAGCAGAGGCCAGGAAAAGGATTCCATTTCCCCCTTCTTATCAAAGACTGCTTCATACAGTATAGACCAATGGTTTTCAAACTTCCAAATACTGTGACCCTTTAATACAGTTCCTCATGTTGTGCTGACTCCCAACCATAAAATTATTTTTTATTGCTACTTCACAAATGTAATTATGCTATTGTTATGACTTGTAATATAAACATTTGATATGCAGAATATCTGATTTGTGACCCCTCCCCCATGTGGGGTCATGGCCCACAGGTTGAGAACTGATGATTTAGAAGGAAAGGGGC